>JH153475.1:30567-42927 GCA_000226015.1 Mnemiopsis leidyi | reverse complement strand
CTAGGGACCTTAAAAGACCTAAAAATGCAGCAATTTCACAGAAATTGGCCTGAATGTGATTTGACTTAATGTAATGTCTCGAAAATATCAACCACATGGACCTAGATACACATTGAAACAAAATCAGAAGTTAATTTTTGGCCCGCTCTGTACTTAACTTAACTGTCCAAAGCAGAAAAAATTGGTTAGAATCGCGTTTTAAGGTCGATTTCGGGATATGAATTAATAATACCACTGGAGTGTAATTACTATAATGGTATTACTAAAGTAATACCACTCAAGTGGTATTACTACGGTGTAATTACTATATTAATTTTACTCAAAAATTAGCAAAGTAATACAACTGAAGTTGAATAATAAGAATTAGTATGATCGTTATAAGAGCCATAAGTTAAATAATTAAACTTGGAATAACTTAATACTTTCCTTACAGAGCTGAACCAACAAACGTTCTTTTCTCCCGCACGCTGAATCAGGTATTTGCACTTATGGGCCTATTGAATATTTATCGATAGAGTTCTGTCAGGAGAGCTTTATCACTATTTCGGCTTCGTTTTAAGGTCTTCCCTATGGTACCTTTGACTTTGCAAATACGAAAAATATACAATTTTAGGCTCACTGTGAAATATGAGAGTAAGAGCAAAAGACGTGAACTCACGATTTTAATTCCTTGTTTGAGCAATAGGATTTGCTGCATTTTGTGCAGCTTGATTCCTTGGCTTGAAAATGAATCAATCTTTAAACCGACTGGCAGTATGATTTTTGCCTTTGATGGATAAAAGTTAATCGGAGTACAGCATTTGACAAAATTTCTTATTCTTTGTTGATAAAATCTATACCACAATCTCCCGACTTTTTATCCTGCTTTGGCGACTCTTCGACCCGAACTGAAAATCATCCTTAGCGTACTTCTTCAGCAATTGTTTTCTGACAAAAAATTCTATTTGTAAAATGTCTGCAGTCACAAGGCGATATTGCAATGTACCGTTAGCCTTTTTATAAGATACGATGTTATATTTATAGTTTATGAAATGTTGAAATGTGTCAGGATTAATCATTCAACTAGGACGCACATATTGATACAATCAGCAGGAAAAAATTCCGGACTCTCTAGCTGTCAGCTCCACCCTAATACGGGTTGGAGAAAACAGTTCGAAAACTTTTTTGGATCCTTCATGAAATTTTGAATCCTTTATGTTAACTCAGAATTCTTGAATGATTTGTATTTTCCGGTTTTTGAAGGATATAATGACCTGATCTTCATCACAGCACGGGCTGGAAGTGCAAAGCTCTTCTTCTTTCCAAATTGACTTTGAAAGTTCCGATCCCCTTTGAAATTTCCGATTCCCGCATATTATTAATTAAAAAAAGTCGTCCTATTACTCAGCCCCAATAAAATATTTAAGAATAAATAATAAAAAATTCAACATATTTGTTCCATTTCTCTCCCAGATTTCTCTTTGATCATATGTAATCTGAGTTGGTTGTATTCATCATTCATGATTGTCACGAGTTTTTCTTCTTGGTTGCGGTTTGGCAATGTTGTCTTCTGCAAGCGATTATCGTACGCCGTGACTTTCCTGTCAATGACAATACATGACATTATAACAACGTTTTAACCCAACCGGACCACAGCTTTGCAACCTGAAATTTTTTTATTTTAACATTTTCATCGCTGATGTTTCATTACTCGTGATTTTGCTCCATTTCCTTTTCTTTTCCGTATTCGTAAGCTGACTGAAAAATTTGTTGGGTTGAAAAGAGCTTTTATGATGGTAATGAGTGTGAAAATTACTTTAGGAGATCAAACTATTGTCTTACTGTACGGCCAAGAGTAATGCACGGTCCCGCGTAAGGCTGCGGTTTCTGTCCGGAGGGTTTACTCCCTTTTGTAACAATCTTTATCCCTTTTGTAATAAGCTTCGTTTTTACGGGCGCTTCATTTATAAGATTGTATACCCGGAGGAAAGCTAGTTAAGAGTTAAAATGACTACTATAGACATCGAGCTGTTTGTCCAGCTAAAAAGTAATTTAGTCAAAGGAGCAAGGTTGTTAATCATATATACTCATTTAGGAACGTGCAAATTCAATCGAAAATATTAATTACTGTAAAAACTATATCTACTATAATGTCTTGTTCCCTCACTATCACTACATATCCGTTAGAACCAAATTAAAACCTATTACAAGTGAGGTGATTATTGGAAGTTACTGTCAAAAATAACATATGAAATTAAAGAAGAGAAAATATGGTTCGTGTTCAAGATAAATTTTCTGCATGAAAGGATCTTTTTAGCAAAATCCTCAGAAGCCGCCTCTAGTGAAGGATGTATTGTCAGCCTTTCGACAACATTCGGAGTATATACTGTGGACATTGCAGTAGAAAGATTTGACTGAAGTGTTCGTGGTGATTCTCTAGCATCCCCAGTTTTTCTTCGCCAAAAACCTTTAGCTAAGGTATGCCTTCAAGTCAGAATCTGGATTAGCTGTATCACTTTCAGTCGGCATAAGTTCAGCCGGTTCAGTCTGAGCAGCCTTATAACAATATGATGAATTTGAGTTACATTGATATTCTTTTATGGGATTGTTTGCCTTTCCGAGAGGACTGATAGAAAAAGGAAGAATCTACCCGTATTTTCATGCTATAATAATTTTAAAAGTTTAACTATTCATGTTCAAGTGCCTCCAAACTGAGGTGTCGGGACCATTAAAGCATTATATTAAGAATTTGGTAATATTTGTCCCAAATTTTAATACCATTTCCAGTGTCCAGCGAAGGCACTTGGGTTTGCTGCAATACGTTGTGGAACTGAACCTGACATTGCTATTTGTAAGAATCAATTTTGTTACATCAGTATTCTACAATTACAAAGTGAATCGTCAAGGTGCTTAATCTCAGTCCTCCGATTAAGTACTATTAATCTATCCAAGAATGCCTAAATTTCAAAGTCTTCTAGTACCTACTGTCCATGCTTTCCGTTCAAGTCTTCGTAAAATCGTACAGCTTAAAAATAGCTGGCTTCTAGTGTCGTCTTTAGTGACCCCTTCAATCGGTTTTTGGGTGGTCATCACAACCACGCTGATCTGAAGATATCAGTAGATTATTAGCAGAATAGATTATTGGATTATTCGTATCATGAATTGGAACGAAGGTATCTATATATCGTCAAAGTAAAATGTAAACGTAGATCAAAAACTAAGTGACCAAGGCTATTCAAGTCATTGCTCAGTTCATGTATCACCTTCCCTTTACTCATGATGCTTTTGACGCGATATTGGGTCAAGCTAAGTGGTCCTCCTTTTTCGTAGAAAGGGGTGGTCCTGGAACCTTCAGTTCGGCGGGGAACCCTTTTCGACCTGCTTGAAACGTACCAATCATAGTCATTTGAGAATTGTTTATTAATTTATAACGTTATATTTAATTCAATATGCAGCTAATCAATCTGTCGTAATCAATAATATCGTGTAAAAATCGAGTTTGTATGTGGAAGGGGGTTTGAACCAACCTGGGCGATTGTCTATTATTTACAATTCTATGGAGTATGCAGCAACTTCCAAGGCCGACTGCCTTAGCTGGAGTTACGAAGGTTACTTTAAGGTTCACATCTATCCTACTATATTGTTTTAGTATATTTACTGTAACCTATTTTATTTTCTGGTTTAATAAAGAAAAAAAAAGAAATTAAAAACAGAAAGAAAAAAAGAAAGAAAAGAAAAAAGAAAAAGGAAGGAAAAAAAGAAACAAGGTCAGAGAACAACAAAAAGAGAGAAAGAAAAGAAAAAACCACAAAAGCTTTTTGGCTTTTTCTTATCATCACTTGCTTACTGCCAAGCTGTACTGGCACAGTTCAGTTAATTTGTCTTTCAGCTTTTTGATCTTGTTCTTGCTTGGCACTATAAAGCCTGTGTAAAAAATGCAGAAAAATATTTATCTACTATAATTTCTTGTTCCCTAACTATCACTACATATCCGTTAGAATCAAAATAAAACCTATTACAAGTGTGATGATTATTGGAAGTTACTGTCACAAATAACATATGAAATTAATGAAGAGAAAAGATGTTTCATAAAGATAAATTATCTGCATGAAAGGATCTTTTTAGCAAAATCTTCAGAAGCCGACAACATTCTGAGTACTGTGGACATTGCAGTAGAAAGATTTGACTGAAGTGTTTGTGGTGATTCTCTAGCATCCCCAGTTTTTCTTCGCCAAAAACCTTAAGCTAAGGTATGCCCTTAAGTCAGAATCTGGATTAGCTGTATCACTTTCAGTCTGCATAAGTTCATCCGGTTCAGTCTGAACAGCCTTATAACAATATGATAAATTTGAGTTTCATTGATATTCTTTTATGGGATTGTTGGCCTTTCCGAGAGGACTGATATAAAAAGGAAGGATCTGCTCGTATTTTCATGCTATGATAATTTAAAAATTTTAACTATTCATGTTCAAGTGCCTCCAAACTGAGGTGTCGGGACCATTAAAGCATTATATTAAGAATTTAGTAATATTTGTCCCAAATTTTAGTACCATTTTATAATATATATTTTTAGATTCCATCTAGCTAGGGAGTAACAAGCTAGCTGTTACTCCCTTCTGTGACAAGCTTCATATACCACTTGCGGTATTCCCAAGGATTAGCATTCCCAGCTTTTCTTCGCCAAAAACCTTTGGGTGTGCCTTCCAGGTCGGAATCTGGATAAGCTGTATCACTTTCAGTCGGCATAAGTTCAGCCGGTTCAGTCTGAGCAGCCTTAAAACAATTTAATTAATTTGATCTTGACATTGATATTCTTTTATGGGATTGTTGGCCTTTCCGAGAAGATTGATATAAAAAGGGAGCATCTACCCGTATTTTCATGCTATGATAATTTAAAAAGTTTAACTATTCATGTTCAAGTGCCTCCAAACTGAGGTGTCGGGACCATTAAAGCATTATATTAAGAATTTAGTAATATTTGTCCCAAATTTTAATACCATTTTGTAATATCAAGTTCTAAGGGATAAAAGCTATTTAAACCCCTATGGTACACCAAATAGTGATTTATATCCACATATCTAGTTCAATGAGACACATACATATATCTTAATTCTTTAAACTAGTTAAAACGTCCTAGGGTGCTGGGTGGTAGAAAAGGACTAATATAAGGACGATATTTTAAATTTTATCAAAATATCAAATAAAGCCATTAATAAATCCTTTCGAATATTTTCACATTCGTCAGCTCTCTGTTGTATAGATGAGGAGCAATCAAGTCCATTGCCAGTTTATGTCCAAAGTCAAAAGAATTGACCTTTCTTGGGTCTTTCCCGATGTTCAGTGACACGAAAGTTTGTGTATTGACCCGAGTGGTATCCAGGAGGTAACTGAATACAGCAACTGTCCAGTGTCCAGCGAAGGCAATTGGGTTTGCTGCAATACGTTGTGGAACTGAACCTGAAATTGCTATTTGTAAGAAACAATTTTGTTACATAAGTATTCTACAATTACAAAGTTAATCGTCAAGGTGCTTACTCTCAGTCCTCCGATTAAGTACAGTTACTCTATCCTAGAATGCCTAAAATAAAAGGATAAAACGCCAGGTTAAATTGGCATCTCAATTGCATCATGATTTTTAACCGACATCCATAATCATGAATAAAAATTCGAAGCCTTCTTACCTACTGTCCATGCTTTCCGTTCCAGTCTTCGTAAAATCGTACAGCTTAAAAATAGCTGGCTTCCAGTGTCATCTTTAGTGGCCCCTTCAATCGGTTTTTGGGTGGTCATCACAACCACGCTGATCTGAAGATATTAGTAGATTATTAGCAGAATAGATTATTGGGTTATTCGTATCATGAATTGGAACGAAGGTATCTATATATCGTCAAAGTAAAATGTAAAAGTAGATCAACAACTAAGTGACCAAGGCTATTCAAGTCATTGCTCAGTTCATGTATTACCTTCCCTTTACTCATGGTGCCTTTGACGCGATATTGGGTCAAGCTAAGTGGTCCTCCTTTTTCGTAGAATATGGTTGATGAGAAGGGTGTTTCTGGAACCTTCACTTCGGCGGGGAACCCTTTTCGACCTGCTTGAAACGTACCAATCATAGTCATTTGAGAATTGTTTATTAATTTATAACGTTACATTTAATTCAATATGCAGCTAATCAATCTGCCGTAATCAATAATATCGTGTTAATAATGAGTTTGTATGTGGAAGGGGGTTTGAACCAACCTGGGCGATTGTCCATTATTGACAATTCTATGGAATATGCAGCAACTTCCAAGGCCGACTGCCTTAGCTGGAGTTACGAAGGTTACTTTAAGGTTCACATCTATCCTAATTCCTACTATACTGTTTCATTATATTTACTGTAACCTATTTATTGTCTGGTTTAATAAAGAAAAAAAAGAAATTAAAAACAGAAAGGAAAAAAGAAAGAAAAGAAGAAAGAAAAAGGAGGGAAAAAAAAGAAACAAGGTCAGAGAACAACAAAAAAGAAAAGAAAAAACCACAAATGCTTTTTGGCTTTTTCTTATCAACACTTGCTTACTGCCAAGCTGTACTGGCACAGTTAATGCATCTTTCAGCTTTTTGATCTTGTCCTTGCTTGGCACTATAAAGCCTGTATTCCGCCGAACAAACTTTCGAAGTTTTTCTGTTGTGTCGTTCGACAAATGCGCGTTGACTACCAATGTCTGGAATTTAAGAATTTATGTCAAATTTAAACTTGTGCCTCTAAGCTGAGTGAATTGCAGCCCAGGAGGATATAAAATTTGATGAATACGTCGGGACGTACTGTACTATGTTCTTCAGAATATACATTATTGACATTTGAATAGGTAATGAATTTTATCATAAATTATGCACACCAAATCGTCCAGAGTATCGAGAGGTTTACAGTCGTAACTCTCATCGAGTTGTTCGTGAAACCATCACCAAACAGCCGTTTGATTGTTGTGCTGAGTGTATTAACTCCAAAAGGATTGTCCAAGTACCAAATCTCGACATTGATTGGGTGTTCGTCACTTGCTGACAGAGATCAGCTCCTGTGGGTAGTTTGAACAAGTATAGTTGAAAGAGTTTTGTAACATGTTGTCACTTGTCGTATCCTTAGTGTGTACAATCGAACGTGGGTAAAGCCTAAGGCATATTTTTAGAAAAAGTTACTTTCGACCGCACTTTCCCTTCTATCAAACAATTTCGAACGAAAAGTTACAGTATCGCAAGGCACAAAGCTCCTGCTTGCCTCTCAGCGTGAAGTACCTCCCACAAGATCAAACAAGTGCGTCAGCTTATAACAATGATAGTGGTACTCACAATCTAAGTTCGAGTAAGTTTCTGGCAAAACATAAAGGGACCTTTGTCGCAGACCAAGTGAACCAAGAAACTTTGTTGCCTTATCCTGAGCTAAAAGCTATAAGCATTATACAATTTAAATAGACAGAATAATCTGCAGCAGATTAATATGTAATATAAGACATTAAAGGTATGAAATGAGGTCTACGATCGTACGACATAAAAGCCTCCTAAAATAATCTAAAACGAACGTGAATTTATGAAACATAATTACTCTCTCATAGTGCCAGCACATCGTTTAAGGTAATTCGAAAATGTAATAAATAACCAACCAACTTTCATTTAAAGGATGAGCTAATTGCAGCTTAAGGTAGGTACTAGTTTAGCACCCTGTACTGGTACTCTACATGTTGTTCGTGTCAGTCCAGGTCAAGTCCGGAGTTTCTATTTACTTCCTACGCCTTATTAAGGCTTAAATGAAGTGATACGTAAATCTTGCCCGCTGTCAGCAAACACTCTACTTCTATCCTCGCACATTCTTGATTTTCTCTGCTCAAGCATGACTTTTTTTCGGGAATGGAAAGGTTGCTTTATGAAACGTTATGGGGATAGGTTTGCAGATCTATAATGTGTCGTATTGAGGTCATACGTTAACCTGTGTTGCTCTTAAATGTTAATGTTTCGTTCGATACCCGCAATCAATGCCCTGTTTCTCAACACTCCACAGTACCGAGCATGACAAATGTTGCTCGTCAGTTTGTTAGGTACTACTAACAGGGCAGTATGTATATATGGGACCCCACAGATCATTTCAAGACCTTTCCAGCAAGTATTTAAAGACAAGAAAAGTCAAACTCGAATGGCGAGCTAATTGATCAACCCATACCATGGCGCCAAGTCTGGTCCTAACTTTGGCGGAAATACGTGAGCCGGTTGAAACCCGATACTGCGGCTTAACTTCACGGAAATTAGTACCGGGGCACCCAGACCTTGTTTCCCGGCTGGCAATTCTTGGTTTTCTTTTCTGTCATGAAGTCGGCTAATGCACGTCAGAATTCTTGAGAAGGAGCCGGAGATTTGTTTCGTCATGTTACAGCGATTTACCAATGAGAATCCAGCTGAACCAATCACTTTTAAGAAACAAGTCACGTGATAAAAAATCTCCTACTCACCAAGTATTATGACGCCAATTATATATAATCGCAATTTCCCGGCTGAGCTTCCGGAATTGACTCTTTTGCGTTTTATCAACAGTTTCTTTCATGTGAGCTTCTATTAACAGCAATAGGATTTAATTATCTTTGACTTAAAATTCTGTAGCCTCCATTTTAATCCAACTTCCTAAGTTCTCTTTTTATTGGCAGGTTTAAAGTATCATTATTAGAAAGTAATTATTACTATTAGAAAGTAATCTTGCCGTATGAACGCACGATTTCAGTTCTGTAACAACGTTTTAAAACGTTACACAAAGATTCTGTAATCTGTCGTCATTGTTCTTTGTTACTTTCTCATTGTACCATCTACCGGTGGGAGTTGTAACTCCTCTGTTTTCTTATCTTCATCATTTTACTCAGCTTTTCAGGAAAAATTTGTGAGTTTGTGAATTGATAATGTAAAATGTCGCATATTATGGTTCACTATTATACTGCGTAAACGACCACGTAAATTACTAACAACGACAACGTAAATTTACGATGTACATTATAAATCGCCATTTATAATATCTAAATTACCAAATAAATAGAAAAATAAATTTCTAGATTACTATAGATAGATATTACCTAGTCAATGAATTAAAAAGAATCAATAAGCAACTTAGTCTCAAAGCTAGCCTTTTTGTCTTCGACCTGAGTTGCTTGCTAATGCAGTTGTAAAACCAAGTTCCCAGTGAACCAAAGATACTGTAGGCTGCTCTTCACTTAACTAGTTATCCTCACCAATTGTGAGTCACCGTGATCATAATTATAGTTCGTTTTTTGATTCGGTTTTATGTTTTTACAGGTTTTCATCATTTAAAAATCAGAAATTTGGAAAAGTATACATTCCTGACATCGTGCGATAAACGAATAAGAATTTGAACAAAAAAGAACGATTTATCTTCTTGCTTTAGCACAATTTTTAATAAAATACAAGTTGAGAAATTTACAATCCAGCAATATTCACTCGTCACATATCATAGATCTAATGTTACAATGCAAGTATACAGATTAAGAAACCAAGTGGGAAACCAAACATAGTACCTAGTGCAATCTGACACTCCGCCTGCAATTACATGGCCTCATGACACACCTTTAAATTGAATTTAAACATATGATTGAGTAAAAAATTACAATGGTAAACTTCAAGATATTTTCAAGTTAAGTTATCTAAAATGTGAAAAGATATTATCGTGAAAAAAAAGGAAGAAAAGAAATAACATGGAAAAGATTGAGAATGACGAAGTGAACTTAATCAAAAAAGAAACAATTATGCCTTATTAATTGTCCTATTAAATACTTAAATACAATCACCTACGTCATATAACCTTAAGGATGATGACCAATTAATAGTGAGTTAGTTCAATCGAAATTACCAAACAAAATGAATCCCCTAGGGGAAAAATGTTGTCCCTCTCACAATCTCTGGTGTTTGTCTGTGTGGGGGCAATTTTGTTCGAAAATGGATGCCTCACGTTTTGACCTACCAGCTCCATGCTATATTTCAAAAAATGTTAATTTATGTTAATGCTACATTATGTTTATATGAATACTTAATTTAATTTTCTAACAGGTCTAAAAAATTGAAGACAACGAATTGTTCAGAAATTTAAGCAGACAGTGTGTCACTTTGATAACGTGAAACTGATGCCTGTCAACCTTAGAACTTGGACTTTCTACGAGAGCTCTGGTGAAAAACCTAAAGAAGAAGAAAGCCTGGAAGACAATGCAGAGGAGAATAACTTTTGGTTTGGTTGGAGAGAAAAAATAGGAGAATCAAGACGAACTGGACATGGTCAAACTTATGTTTGGAACCAGTACTGATCCCGCACATCCCATTCAGGAGGCATCCTAATATGTTCAGGAAGAGAACCTTTAGTCCAAACAGAAAGACCTAAAATCTAAACATGAAATACGATTTGCATCATTATGAGTTTCTCTCCTTAGCCTCTGAATTGTCATTGAGGAAACTAGAATACGAGTTGGAAAATCTTTTTCATCCCTCCGGTCTCCGATACTTAGAATTATCTTATGAGTTATAAAGTATATTGCAATTAATTATACCTAGGATAGCGTCATGACACCCGGGAAACCGCTGTACTGAAATAAGCGCTGCTTCATCAATGTGATTTTATTAGCGTCTATTTCTGACTACCTCAATGCTTGCGAAACATGAACGATGCAGTTTTTACTGAACCATGAGATGATTAAACGAATTAAACTGTTCACCGAATTTCGACTTGCATAGAAACAAAGAGCCACCAAAAGTAGAAGTAAAGTAGTAGAGATGCCAAACCCGCTTTTATTTTGTGATGTTTCCGTAGATATCTTAAACTTTTACATAGCTCTAAATATCTAAGAAAAAAATAAATAGAAAGAAGAAAACAAAGAAAGATTAAACAGAAAAAATGAAAAGAAGAAAAAAGGATGGTAGCAAGAAAGATTAGAAAAGGAAAATCGAATTACTCTATGTTAACCCTAACCCTGGTGATTATTACGAAATACTCTAATTGTGGTCGTCAGAGGGCCTGGATAGCACTTCAAGGTTAAGTAACCAAACTTTTTTCGGCTTAATAATACAACAGCAATAAAAATAATCATTTGGTTATAATATAAATATTTTTTATATATACTATATTTATAATTAGTATACCTTTAAGTTATGAGATTAATACGTGGCGTTTGCAGTTCTGGATATCTGGTCTGCTATGTTGCAATATACAATTTACTCGATCTTATGATAAGCACACACTTGAACTGTGCTCCATGTTACGCACACATGATACCAGTTTTTGGCTGGAAAACGTCCTGGTTGCTCATTATCACCGTTAACATAGTTTGAGATATGATTGAAATAACAAGACCTACTTCCATTCTCTTCTCTTCCTGATAACTTCGCATTTTATGGTGAAAGAGGTCAAACAAATATAATGATGAAAACATGCCTTTAATATCTTAGATAAGGTGATTTAATTTGGCTCCAGTTATTGCAAAAATGATGTTATTGAAAAATTTGATAACAAGTTTAAAGATTGTCAATTTTTATTATTTTGCGTAACATTAAATCTAGCTATTAGTGAATTAGACATTATCAACTTGTTTAAAGTATTTGTTTGTAACAAAAGTTATAAGTAATCATTTAGAAATTGTCGACTTGTTTGACTTTAGTTGTTTGCAACATAGGCCTGTAACATATGCCTGCTTTCAGCTATACAGTATACAATAGTAGTTAGCGCTCATTTAAAGATTCCAGACTTCTTGCTCATTCGACATTTCACGGGATAAATGTACAGCTAAAGCCGTTTGTTGATGAATCAGGATAATCATTTTTTCTGCATGTAAGCTCTCCATATTATCTTGTGCACCGTCCTCATCACCCACTGTTTAATATCAGGTCTGCCCTAAAAATTTATGGTAATTTATATATGCTTATTGTCACTTTTATATGAGATGTAAATAAAACAGAAAGAAGGAAAGAAAAAAGATAGGGTGGGTCGGGGCAATACTGAACAGGGGCAAATTTGAACGAGGCGGGGCAAAAGTGAACAAATCTAAATTTCTTCTTACTGTAACATTTTATAAATTTATTTTGGTTGTAGATAATTTTGCGAAGGTATTTTGCAGCCTTTTCCAAAAAATTTCACCTTGAATCATTATATCGGAAATTTTTGAGGAATATTACTAGCACCCGTTCAGAATTGCCCCTCATTTTTTTAGGGCATTTTGAAAAACTACTTTATAATGCGTTTATTGTCTTAATTTTGATTGGGCATCATTGATATGAACTCAAATGGCAGGAATAACAAATTGCAGCACTCAGGACCAATGTTCAGATTTGCCCCAAATTGCCACAAATAGGGGCATTTCTGAACAAAGTGAG
>JH153475.1:0-15491 GCA_000226015.1 Mnemiopsis leidyi | reverse complement strand
CTCGCAAGCGCGCGCACAAAAACGCACGATTTCTCCGCGCGCGTTTATTGAAGTTGCAGAAACATCGTGTATCTTGAAAAATACCGCGCGTTTTTTGAAAAACGCCGTGTTAACTCGGCAAAAGCGCGGCGTTTTTGATAAAAACGCCGGCGTTAACGCCGGCGTTTTTTGAAAAACGCCGCGTTTTTTTCTAGCCGGGTTACTTGTTGTTTTCGGGTTGATTTGATCGATACTTCCAGTTACACGTGTGCTTACTGCTTGTGGCTGTGCATATTTAACAATTGGTTTATTTCGCTTTGCTATAATAATGCTACCGAGCTACTGTAGATTGAGTGACTGAAATATATAGCGACTACTAACTTTACAAGATAGGTTATCCTCACGTTGTGGCCCCGTTAGTCCTACTGTCATCCCGGTTCTAGTATGAGTACAAGAAGCTTGCTTGCCACTTGATCCAAGCCTATCGCTGGATCACTCGATCTGTATTACGCTTGAAAGGTTTGTCTGTGACCTTTGATATAACATCAATCCCGATTATTTATCGAGTTAGTGTCACATTTTAGAGCCTCGACGATAGCTTTAAACGATTTCTCGGTCGATTTTAGTCAGGAGTATGTCCTCTTTGCTTTCTTTTGTCAAAGTCGCCATCACTGCATTACGTCAGTGAATAGATAATCATTGTGTATACGGAAGTTACCATGAAGCCGCGCCGAATGCGCGTGAGTTATGACAGGTGCAGCATGCAAGCGTCCGAGTTCGCGCGTGCGCAACATGTACATCCTAGATCGTCGTAACTTTTAAACGACCAGGGGTAGTCTTTCCCGTTGTCCAATTTCAAAAAGGAAGGCATCCTCGTTTTCAGCTCGTTGAGCTCTATCAGATAAGGGTAGAGCCCATATAGGTTTAGAAAAAAGGGCGCACCCTACTAAGTTAGTAAAGTAAATCCGTATACCTGCAGGTATGACCCACTACAAATACCTGATCCCCTTCGCTGCAGTTCTCCTTGCTGAACCGGCTCTCGCTCAAGGGAGCCGATCTCGATACGTCAAGAGATACCAAACAGAGTTCGCTGTTGCCATAGTGATCGCTATCATCTTCCTCTGTACTTCTATCTTCTTCTTTTACAAATGGTTTACTACCAGCAGGTCAGTTAAAATCAACTAAAATAAAGGACCTAATTTTTATTCTCGATTCTCCACTTTAGATTATAACCTGACTTTACTCTATAACTATAACTATAATAAGTATATAACTCTTATGGTGAGAGCGGTGGGGGATTGAGAAAATAGCGCTCATTATAATCACTTCAAAATTTGAATCTAGCGTTATCTCTTTAACAGTCCCCCTATAACACTCCAACTCTCTGCTGGTTGTTTGACTAAGACAAATAAAACAATCTAAAGATCCCATACATCATACAGGTTACTCAGAGCAGCTAACAAGGACTCTAGGAGAGAGAAGTCCAGGTCAGATAGACTGGAGGATGGTACCGGCTCTTTTGACAAACTAACTACAAGCTGAGCTGATATTTTTGAGATCATGCTACAAAGTACAAACGAACTACAAGCTGAGCTGGTATTCTTGAGATCACTTCCACCTTCTGATTAGAGATAACATAGTTCCATCCCCTGCAAAAATTGACGAGATTTTTGTTCGGGGATTTGGTTAACTTTCGATGACAAATTATGACTGTGATCACGACATGAAGAGATATCGACAATGAAATAATGGACATTGAACTGTAAATGCAAATGATATGAAGTATTAACAAGATCGGGTAGTGGGTTCAAAATTGTTTGGAGATACTGTTATGCATGAATCTAACCAACTTCTGAAAACATTTCACCTTCACTTGAATTACTATACCCGTTAGTATACCGTTAGTTAGACTAGACTTGAATTTCGACCAACGGTGTGATTTGCCGATTTGGGTTTAATCAGCGAAACTTAACATATTTTTTTATTATCATAATTGTATAGATTTTATAACCTCGAAGGCATAATGATAATCATAAAGCCATGACAAGGTTAAAAATGAACATGTATTACAGTACATATTTTTATGAATTAAAAATTCGAGAATAGAATATCAATAAAATTATCGTATTTATTAGTTCTCAATCAATATCTATATAAGATATCTGAATCCTAAGTTGAGGGTATAATAATTTGTTTATAAGTTTCTCCAAGTCTTCTTCAAAAATTAGGAACTGTAAAAAAAATTAAACCACGCTAAAATCTGCAATTTCCTCAATTAGTTGTCCATACTTTTTAACCAAAAACCCCTCTTTTGACACTTTCGACGGCTCAAGCTGCTTGTTGCCAATTATTCCATTATCATTGTCCCATGATAGTTGTACAATCAAGGTAAATGACAAAACATCAATACACACCTGATGTTTTTCTTTAATTACACGTGAGGAGACAATGAAGACGTATCAGCACTTCATTTCATGCTCAAGACAATCCTGCTTCTCAGGTCCCGTTTGACAACACCGCTGAACACTGAAATCACATGATTGCTATTGAAGGGCTCGTAATTACGGTCATCGGCAAGTGTTCTTTCAGACGTTCCAGCATCATGCAGGTCACCTCGGGGCGAAATCTTCTAATTTGCACGGCGAAATTCAACCGAGTAATATAACTATTTTAAAACTTTTTATACGTCTTGTATCGAGCTCACTGAGGGAGCTCTTTGGTTAAATTTTTTTCAAGCTCGATTTGAGTTTTTAAGTCTTGACCTTTGTTGTTAAAGTTTGAAGGTAAGTCAAGGTGTTTCTTGATCAGGAGCCGTAAACTTTGAATATGTTTTGCTTGACATAAGCTTTCCTGTTGTTTGCAATTTTAATCAAATTTAGTCTTTTTGATTTTTTCTCTTTGTAATTGTCGTCAGATTTAGAAAGATAGGATGGCCAAAAAATCAAAAATAACAATTCGACTACTGTAAAATTTATTGACGCCATAATTCTAGGGGAGAAGTCAAAATTTGTATTATTTCGGTAATATGACTGCGTTTCTTGTTAAATTGACTGGTCGTCAATCGCTGTCACATAATCATGAAAATAGATGATGGAAAAAATGCTAAGCTCCTTCTCAAAAATCATGACGTTCATTTGAAAAAACTGCGGCACTTCTTAACGGCTGTTAAATTCATATTGTTTAATATAGTTGTACCATTACATGATATGGCTGTAGTTTCATTTTCAGCTATAGTTTAGATCTAAATCCTTATCAGTATCACTATATTTAATTGCATTCACCTACAGTTCAGAGTATCATGCCTATTGGGAAGACAGCTAGAATACAACAAGCTGATCGTCAGTTTGGAAAACACCTAAATCAGATAAAGAAGAATTGTGAAAATCAGCTCAGTAGAGAGACGAGGTGTATTGAGGAGGTCTTCAAACTGGAGATGGTTTGTTTCCTGCCCCTTTAGAAGTTTAAATTTAGCCACATTAAGATCAACGTTCACAATTTATTTTGACTCAAAGACCAACTTAGTATACCGTAGATTTACTGTAAAAATTAGAATATGACATCATTATTACTACAAATTATACAAGTCCTGACCACTCCCTTTACAGCTGCAACACGAGCTCCAGTTCCAAGAAGCTGTTGCACTGCTCAGAAAGATACAACATGTGTCACACCGCCGTGATGCTGCTATGAAACGGAGCTTCGAGACAATCCTAGAGCGGTTCAGCTTCAGGTATCTAGGTTTTTGCTCTTAATGTATTTGTGAATTGTGATCTTATATGTGTAGAAACTGCTGCAGTATATAATTAATAAGCTACAAAACCAGATCAGTAAAGATTTAGTAAAAGTTGGTAGGTACAAAGGCCAAGCGAGTCTTTGATTCAAAGTCCATAGGCATAGCATACTAGGCGTAATGATTCAAGAAACATACAAGGGCGGCGTTTCTATTTTTGGATATGTGGTCAAGCTACTTGTACTTCTTTTTAAAAGCTTTAAAGCAGTCGTCACATGAAAAGCTTTTGGCTAGTAATTATGGAAAAAGTAAATCTCTGCAACGTCAGGTAATGCCGATAAGTGTCTGTTTCTGGAAATGATTCAGCAGTTTCTTAAAATTGCGCAAGATATGATACTCCACATATTACAAAACATGGTCATTTGCAATGATTCAGAATCCGTTTATTTCTCGCCAAGGTATGGTGTTATATAAATATACATTATATGTTACATGGCGAGATATAATCTGAAACAATGTATCCCTATTGTAGTTCGGTTTATGACAGTGAGACGACTCTGCCTCCCGTTCCTGGAATACCCCGGCACAAACTTCCTCCAAGAACTGCTCCAGCAAAACTCAAATCTAAACCCAAATCTTCCTCAAAAACCAATTCGTCAGCTTCTCCAAAGTTGAACTCAAAGCCGAAATGTCATTCTTCCGGTTCCAAAGCCAAACCTAACCGGGCATTGTAAGTTTTTAATTGTAAAAAGCTAGCAAAACAAGTTTGTTCGTGCTTGTAGTGTAATTAATTACATAATGCCCCTGGAAATGAAAGTCAAACAATCTTCTTATTTCCCGAATATCAGAATATGTAACATGACAGGTCCAAGGCGACTAGCTCCTGGAAAAAGATAAAGATAACGTTACCCCGGTGTGTGGACAATCCAGAGAACCAGACTCCGGGAACTGAACGTACTAGGAACACTCTCGGCGGACTCTATTCAAACGAGGTACTACAAGTACAATGTACAATGTAGATATGTACCTGGTACCAACACTGTGAATCATGGTCCATGATGAACCTGTAATCGCCAGTGGCTGTTAAATGTGGAGCTGAGAAAGTCTCCTAACTAGAACTCTGTGTCTGACTGTCTAAGTCTTGCTTTAAGTCTCTTACTCTCTTCCGCTCTACAAATTCAATGACTTATTTAAAATGACTCCGTTACCTCTGCTGTAACTGCAAGTGTAACTCATCATCGCTCTTTAATCTTAGTTTTCAGCATATCTACAGTTAGTTTTGTGGTATATCTTTTAATCTTTAAATCAATTTGTTAATCGGTTGCACGCTCATCATTTCCCCAACAATGAATAGCCATTGAATCTATCCCACACTAAACGAAACGGAATGCCATTAGAACCACCGCAGTAAAATTACACTGCAGTTTGGAATATAGTATCCAAGTTTTTACACGATTAAAACAAACCATGGCTACTATCAATACTCCTTTCAGCCTTCAGACACGTCGTTACTGGGACTATCTATAACCAGACGTTTCGGACGGAGAGCGACTCAGGACCAGCAGTTCAGCAGGTTTCAAGTTCCAGCAGGGCTAGCTACAAAACCCATACCCAGAGCCAGAGACAGGTCGGCTTATTTGTTACAAATTTGAGAAATACTAAACATATTCACTTGCAGTAAATATTCTGTTGCACATCCAATTTTCGGCACTTGCTGAAACTTGCCACGAAGTCTAAATGTTATATCTTTACTTTAAGCTACATATTATGTTATTTCGAAAATAAATGCGTCCATTGGAAGGTAAGATTATCAGTACTGAGTGTGCGATTTTGTCTTTTTTACTTGTCTTTTTCTATAGTGCTCCAATATCGATAAGTAATGCTACTTTCACTCCCAGTAATCGCACTCCACCACCAGGTACTTACAAGCTATGCAGCAGAAAATTTCACTAAACGACATCAAAGAGTGCGCTTACTTACGAATTTCCTCCGAAATGCGTTCTCTTAAATCCCCTTGAAACTTGCTCAGCTGAACTGATACAACAGCTGTACATATACATATACATTTCAGCTATACAATATTACCGTTACACGGATTCCAGGACGGTCAAATCTAACATTATTCCCGAGATTTCAGTGAGGTTCTTCTTCAGTACAGTCAACTCGACTTATCCAAGTCCTAATTCAGTGAAGAACAAGCACACATTTGTAATTTCATAGAACAACGATATAGATCTACGCCTGTGATGTAATAAACTCGATTGGTTTAAATAATGTGAATTCCAGAAACAACTGTTATCGATTTGAGCGGCAGTGGGATTAATTATTTTAGCAAATTTTCGATTATGTGTTAATTTGAACGCATATAGTTATGGTTACATTGTACTGTGTAAAATTATACATTCTGTTGAATTTTTTGCTCAACCAATAAAACGCATAATATTTTATCTAACATTTGTATCAAAAATAAACGCAAAGCATATTTATATTATTACTCAGAAGCATTTACAACATATACACGTATTTTCCTATTGCAATTAAACAACGCTCAGACTTAATATTTCAATAGAACGATAGCAAACAAAATTTAACTACATAATTATTTAAGATTATACCTAATCACGTTTCATTATATGAGACCGCCAAATAAGCGAATCGAGGGTTTTCAATCACTCATCTCAATAATTTTGCCATCATTTTACTAAGGCAGTGCAAAGTAATAAGAGGAAAATGTTCCAGTCCAATTTTACATTCACCTTGCAGCAATAACAATAAGATTGAATAAGATCGATGTTAGATATTGACAATTCATCTTAGTGCCAAATATTACAATCATTAAGTTAGACACAAATACGACAAGGAGGTGAAAAAGAAGATCTGGAAACTGCAATGATTTAAACAGAAGGTTCAAATAAAGAAATCATCTCTTTAAAATCATATGTTGATGCTCTTATTGGGATACTTGGATGAATTTGCTTCTATTTGAAATATTTTGCATTTTTCCACTTAATAGAAATTTGGGAATATTGTCAAAAATTTCGCTAAAAATCCAAAAGTAGCTAACATTAAACAAAAACGGTGACTAGATTATGCATTGATAGTTGATAGAGTAAGAAGTATAATTATCACTCAGCTTTAATAAATTAGCAAATTATAGCAACAAAGTAAGGGATCTAGTCAATACACTAATTAAAGGGCGGTGAAAAACAAAACAAATAACATCCTCAATCCCATACAAAAGCACAGCGACGTTACAGCTGTGTCCTAACAATCCAACATTAATTACTTTGAATACACTCTGTCTAGAACAAACCGTATTTTGTACACTGTACTGTGTATTGAACACAGGTTTGCAAAAATAGGCCTTGTGAAACACCGAGTATTGCAATCAATGTACTTTTATCGATATAGAGGCACCATTCACTCAATGTGTTCAAAGATACGGAAGCGTTCTAGGGATCAAAAATTTTACAGTTTGATGACAGGGAACAGATAATGAACTTCACACACAAGTCACAAACACATATTGGGTGATATTGAATAGATAAACTGCAACAATTATACAACTTAAAATGTCCACTCGAAAAACTTATTACACAATCATTAACGGTCGGACTTAATAGTAATCATTAGGCACATCCTCAGATGACTTTAAAAAGTCCGTAAATATCATTAATCTAACAAACTCCTCGACAGCTCTATTGACCCAAGTAGGCCCACTAGGAATCCACCCCTCCAAGAACCCGATATGACCTCCTGTCTTTGTGAGAATCATTGCAAGGTTAGGATTCTCTTGAACTTCAACAAAAGGTAAATCTGAAAAGAGCAAAAAGTTAGAGAGGCAATCCCTGCTTCAAGCTTAAGGGTTGTTCACAACTGACGGTATCAATTTTTCGGAATTTTTCACCCCCTTCTCTTTCTCTTCCCCCCCCTCACTTGTCATCATGACCCCCACCCCTTTGATGAAATCATCACAGGCCGTCGGCCCCCACCCCCAGCTTCAAGCCAAAAGAGCAAAATTTTCTCTCATTTTATCATGAATTCAGTTCGAGCACAGTATCTCACTAAGATTCTGTTTAAACGAGGTATGGATAAATCCTGAATATATATATATCAAAATTTTTTGAATTTTGGATGACGTCATCACTTGCCAAACCCCGTACCCCACGTCAACAATTGTCATCACTTGTAATACTGCGATAACGTCATATGTGAACGACCCCAAATCGTCGTTACAAACGGTAGTGGTACATCTACAACCGCTAGCTCAGCCTAGGGCGTGTTGGTAAAATCAGTAATCACACGATTATCCACTGAGCAGACACAGAAGAGAGTCGAATGTGTTGAAAAGTGCGCGTCACGAATGCGGCCAACCATTGACGTCATTGTTTAACGTTGCAGAAATAGCAAGATAGAGAGAATTAGACGGCCAGTGCTCGTTACGTAGTTTTGAGATTTAAATCAAGGACGTATTTCTAATTGATCATTTTTATCACGGGTAAAAGTCTTCCGGAGTCATTCGAAACCGACAGATCAAAGCCAGTTAATTCGACTTTTCGCAGACCATGCATGCGCGCCACACCGCGCCTTCAATAATTGATGTAACAGCGCATACCAATCAAACTTGGATCATAGACGCGTTCCAGTTTAGTGGATTGCGAAAACACGGACGGTCGGACGGTTATTATGTCAGATATAACCGATTTAAGGTGAGAGTTGGGACAGGAAATACTCCCAGGTCAGGGTTATTATAACGTATGAAAACACTGTTGAAATACTCCAGATATCCCAAATATCTATTTCAATACTTGATAGAAATACCGAATGTGGTGGACACCAAATACCAGACACTCATGACTCATCTACCAGATGTAAAAGAAAGGAAGAAAATAGCGTTTCTTCGGTTACTCACAATCGAGCGGAGATAATGGATCATCCTCAGCGTTGATAATGAGCATGGGAATGTCCACATACGGGAGTTTTTTGAAGGAATGTCCATCAGTGTAATATTCCTTCCAGTCTTTAAATCCGAACATTTTAGAGGTGAATCTATCATCCCATTCCCACAGTGTCTCCGCCTGAGAGGGAGAAAACAATCTAGAAACGATAGAAAAAATACCTGATCTGAAATTTATGACAATGTTTGCGATGTATTGTATGCTTTTGAATTTTAAGAATGGAAATGATGGTATGGTGATTCTATTTTTAGACTATTATAAGTCGACATTACTTTTCAGTGCCACTCTTTTATACAACTGAAGTTGAATAGCAAGTTTCTTAATGGTCTTACTCATTTGATACCGGTGCAATTATCATGTTAATAAAGACAATATCTCTCGCCCACAATGTCAAAGACACAGTCGCTCGATATACACAAATACAGGATTACAAGATGAGCCAAAACACTCCACTCTTGATTGATAATTCTGTTTGAATTACGTAACACTCAAACTTATTTCATGAAAATAAGTTTTACTTTCGTTCTTTAAAGCTTTAAGCGTTGTCTTAAGTACGCATTAGTCTCTCAGTGGTCTCTCAGTTTAACATCGGCAGGGGCCGGGAAGAAATACCTCCCCCTGACCCGGTAATACTGGCTGCACCACACAAACAATTTGTGTGTCACAAGAAATCAACGAGTAGCACCCAGACCACGGGTAACTGTATTCTCCATAAGTAAGACTACACTTTCATTTAGAGATTCAGTATTTCCCAATAAAAGCCATGCTTGAATCAAATCTGTTAGAAATACTCTAACTAAGGTCAATCATCTCCAGAAGTTTCCAGCAAGATTGCTAATTATGAGTACAATGTACATGTGGCACATGCTTGGTATTGTATACCCCAACTGTACATGATACATTTAAATTACTGATATCGCTTTGGTGTTGGATTTTATTCAACCGTGATGATATCGTACAGCCTAAAACATTGTACATATACAATTGATATTGGGTACTTTGAGATCAAACTTGAATTATCAGTAAATCTTGAGCCAGCACTTCAGAAATTGATTTGTTTTATTTTTGGGATGGACATACCTTCATCATCTGACGGTAGTTGAAAGGCAATCGTCTGTTCTGGTACAAATGTTTGTGGTTTGAAACGATTCCCTTCAATTTTCCCAGCAAGTACCGCTGATACAGCATGTGATTAACTGGCTGAAATTGCAGACATTATATAAGCTGAGAAGAGTTTGGAATGATTACACGATAGTGACCTTATGGACGTTGTATCTCAAGAATGGGACAACTTAAATGTTAAATATATTAGATTATCGCATTGGTCAATGACCAGTCATTGTAAAGCTGGGCAATTCCTTAGAGGACATCGCACAAAATACCAATTATGTTACTAATTTTCATTACATATCTATTTACTGTAACTCTGCACAAAACTTGACCTCAAATTTGTTTTACTGCTTACAATATCGCAATGAACAAAGCAAAAATAAATTGTAAAATGGCACGTGCGCAGTTCTTACAGCTGATCCCTACTGAATGAAATGACTCACATCCGTATTTGGACAACGTCTGAGTCACATGGCGGCCATGGCCTCGAATAAACGTCAAGGGAAAATGCTTGTTATATCTTGCCAAGCACTCATACAGTTTATATTCGGACAAGAGTCCACCTAAATAGACTGGGGCGGATTGTAGTCCGTAAACCGAAAATTTGGACAACAGTCCGGTCATTCTAGCGGTTTCGAAAATTCAGGAATCTTACTTCTCCAAGCTTCTGCTTTTGGAGATAAACCAACGTCAGGTTGACCATGTTAGCTATTTGACCACCGGGAACCAAGGCAGGACTTATAAGTAGGTTTATACTTAGGGTAAGGAGACAATGGTATGATTGTACAATACTCTTATCTACAATTTTTATCCAAAATATCAATTAAAATCACTCTCTGAGGTTGGGAGCCGAGGTTAAAATAAAAATGTGGCCTTTCGGGTCTGCAGTTGAATTATCTGCAGTTGAATTATCTTATCGTTCAAGCAGGAGAAGGTGTAGGATGTATATTTCCGCGACAATACCGCCAATTATTGCTATTTGTTTGCGGGATTCAAGGTTCTAATGATTTCGTGTGATAAAAATGGCAGAGAGGGGCTTTCCTATCAAAAATAAACAAATTTGCCAATGAAACCCAATCATACGATAGTAGATTAGAAGGGACGAAAAACGAGGACTGAAGGTTAAGGAAATCAGAAAGTGTTTCAAGTCGTGGTATACGAGGGGAGAAAGTGTTGTCAGTTGAGTCCGATTAAGAGAAGAGGGGATAGGAAAGCGAAAGGAGAGGAGAAAAGAAAGAAGAGATCAGATGAAACGGAGGGAGAAAAGAGAGGAGATAAGAGAAGAGATGATAAGGAAACCAATTAGGAACGTGGTGGGACAAGAAAAGAGAGGAAATTAGCGAAATTAACGAAGTAAAATTATATGCGGCATTAAGTTGTGGGTTCGAGCTAATAAGTTCAATAGGTGAGTATCCCATACCTTTATGTCAATCATAAGCTGATTTCTGGCCCAGTTTGTTTATTTGTTATAGATTGCAAATAATATTCTTTTAAACTTTTACGTTAAAATAATACAAATATTTATATAATTAATCCATATTGGCATATTCATTCCCTCAAATTGTTTGTATAATAGTTTATTTGCAAGTGTTGAAGTTTTAAATTTACTACAACTTACATGATGTACATAAAAATAGTTATTATTGTTTTAGAAATAAAATATAAACACGATTTTTTCCATCTCTAATACTTTTTTGCCGAAGGCAAAAAAGTAAAGTAGATGGTTTAAAGTGGTCGGATTTTGGTGGTAGGAGGTGGTAGGTGGGTAGGTAGGTAGATGGCGGTGTCCGCTGTCCGCTGTCCGCTGTCCGCTGTCTGCTGTCCGCGGTCACAAAGCAATTTAACACATAGTGCAGTGCGCGCCACCGTTACCATGTCGACATCACAAATCGCCTCCGCAAAATTTTTCTACGCAGATTATATATTTGTGAGTTTATCGCCGTTGCACGGCGTACGTATCACTATCAGAGTATTACTTCGAAGTATTATGTCAATTTGATATTCAATTCTAATGCTTCTCTGACTTATCTATGGTTTTAAGTTTATGCGCAACTGTGGCCAATTTTTAATTCTTAATTTTGCGATATCACGATACTATTAATGGATTATGTGACACAATATGCCGACACGCAAATTTAACAGTGTAGCGTCATCCTAATAAACACATCGCGATGGGTCGATTGAATCAGCTATCGTAATTACTTCACGAATCGCATACCTCATGAATCGCGCTCGTCTGCACCTGATTTCACTTTCATTATTAATATCAGTTATATTTGACTAGATGTAATGCGAGAGCCGCGTATCAGCCACTGCAACATGCAAGCTAATGACATGACACTGAAACTCCAACAAAATTTAAGCAAAAAATAGACCTAGTCAAACCATTTGACTGCACCGTTAAAATTATCCACATCCGTTGTTTTTAATAGCTAAAATTTCACGGCCGGTTTTAAGTTTTCGAAACCGAAAACTAGTAATAGTATAAATCAACAGCATGAGCAGCCATTAATAAAAATTTATCAGTTTTACGGCCAATATTTTCACTGTAGCTTCCATGGTATTCCATCAGCAGTCTTTGCGGTAGAATTTTTTTACAAAATATCTGCTGCTCAAATTATGTGGTTCTAGCACTAGCAAAGGGTAAATCGAAGAAGCCTCTTTAGAATTTGAGAGATGGAAATCCAGCGTCCGCCTGAGACCTAACTTAGCGGGCGCAATTCTTGTTCAAATCTCAATTCCCCGTTAGCAGAAAACAAGTTCTACTGTCAGCGAGTTATTCAAAGAAACTGAGACCTCACAAAGTCATGTTTTACTAGATATCTCCAACCTTCAATTGGGAGTCTCTGTAAAACCTTGTCCTGCCCTCCGTTACTACACAAGGGGGGACAAAACCGTAACAAAATGACGAACAGAACTGATAGGACGCTCAGGGTAAACAAGAACATTAGAGCGAACTTTGTATCCTCCGAGATCCCGTTTATTGCGTATCCTTCCTCAAATTCGTCCATGGATCGCAGAGCTTTTGTCTCGGCGAACAGGCCCACAAGGAAAAATATCTTGACAGATGTTGCCATGACGATATCGAACTTGCCAAGCTGGATGCTGTAGTGAAGCGGGGAATGAGAAGTTTTGAAATGGAACTGCTGGGTGATCTGGCAGGCTTTTCTCAAGGTTCACAATTCAACAAATATTGATGCATTTACAATCGAATAAATGTTAAGGGTCTACTCCCGCTTATCATAATATCATGGCACACCAAGTACAACGTACATGGTTTGATGAGGACAATATATTGTGAGCTCGTCAGAGGGACAATTCTGGAGTTTTATCACTTTGTTAGGGATCAATAATCAAAGTTTGGTCATACCCATATTGTGTACTCGTATTATGTAACATTTATCTTGAATTATGTTTAATATCATGAGAGAAGGACGTTACGTGCCGTATTTCCGCGTTTTACATGCAACATTTGCATTATGATTGGCGTGCCTTATAAATAATGCATTTGCATTATATAGTGAAAATCACCGTGGCCTAGGGACAGAATACTACTTTAATTTAAATTAATTTTCTAGATATTTTATTAACGGTTATAAGGATATTGCAACAGAGTAATTATAAACCAGAGTCTTGATAAAGCTTAGCATAGTTCATCACCACTGAGAGTACAAGTCCGCTCTGGCGTTATCTCACAATGGCGCCCAGCCCCCGCATTCCACTGCTTGAAAGAAGAATAAAAGTCAGCTAAAAATGTAACGAAAAAAATTTAAAATTTAAAATTTGAAATTTAAATAGTTACACACCTTGTTAATACTTTCGTAAGTTCCAAAAGAGTTCCAAGGAGAGGAGATTATACAGCAAGCTTTAACGTTAGTCTTAGCAGGATCGTTAGATGTGACGAAATGTGTGGTTATCATCCTGAAAGTTCATCATGAGTTCTTTTGTACAATGTACACAGTACTGTTTATTGAAATGAATACAGTAGTACACTGTACATTGTACATTTAAGTATCGTTTAGTGAATGTAGATGGTACCTAGATTGAACGTTGGACATTGTACGCTGTACATTGTAAAATGTATGGTGTTTATAATATATTGTGTGTACAATGAATTGTGTGTACAATGTATTGTGGTACAATGTATTATGTGTACAATGTATTGTTTTTACGATGTACCGTGTGTACAATGTATTGTGTTTACAATGTATTGTGTTTACAATGTATTGCGTTTATAATGTATTGTGTTTAAAATGTATTGTGTACAACGTGTAGTCTATAGATTATAGTCTACACTACAATTCATACTTTTTGCACTGTACATTATGTGGTTTGCGCCTTTGATTTTGATAAGATTGTGCATTATAATCAGTAAAATATCGATCATTAATGAGTTCAGTCAGTAAGTGTTGCACAAAAAACAAAAATGATGCCCACATCGATGATTAAATTTGTTTGTTTTAAGTTTTCATTAAAGAAACACGATTAAAATACTACTCAAGAGTTCTGATATCTACTGACTTTATTCTATCTTTAAAGGGGATTAAAATTAAAATAGTTCAGTTCAGAAAGTAGAAATCTATTTGAAGGTGCACCACATACAATGCAATTATCTAGTACTCCTCGATTTTCCCCGGAAAAGAGAATATTTACCTGCATTAAGATTAGGTCGCCTGCTCTCGTACATGAATAAACGTCTGGTTTAAAGTTTGGACTTGGAGAGTTTGACCGTAAGGAGAATAATTGTCACGAGGTATTTATGCTATTGCAGGACTGTAGAGACTGAAACAAAACCGTACCTTCTCTTTTAGAGAATAATAAATGAGAACACAAACTTGAACTGCTTAAATGTCGAATGCCAATAAAATGTAGCTGTGTTTTCACTTTTTAAGCTCGAAAAGTATGAAGGTATAAAAACAATGGGATATCTTTTAAATGTTTGACGGCACTTCAAAACGTAAAAAATGGAATTTTCCATGACTTAACATTAATACCAAGATTTATCTTAATTAATAAACCGGTGAATTCTTCTTGTACGGTTGCATAAGTAGAATGTATTGCTATCTAATTTTCTACAATTTGAATTAATAAACAGTGTACAAAAATACAGTTGCCACTGTACAGTGTACAATGTACAGTTTACAATGTACAATGTACAATGTACAATGTACAGTGAACAATGTACAATGTAAAATGAACAATGTACAGTGTACAATGTACAATATTATGTGTACAGTGTACAATTTACAGTGCAAAATAATTAGTATGCAATGTGCAGTGTTCAGTGCACAGTGTTCTTACAATGTACATTTAAATACATAAATACATTGTGCAATGCACAATGAAGAGCGTACAATGTCCAACGTTCAATCTAGGTACCATCTACATTCACTAAACGATACTTAAATGTACAATGTACAGTGTACTACTGTATTCATTTCAATATACAGCACTGTGTACATTGTACAATTGAACTCATGATAAACTTTCAGGATGATAACCACACATTTCGTGACATCTAACGATCCTGCTAAGACTAACGTTAAAGCTTGCTGTATAATCTCCTCTCCCTGGAACTCTTTTGGAACTTACGAAAGTATCAACAAGGTGTGTAAGTGTAACTATTGGGATTTAAATTCTAAATTTTCCAAATTGTTTTTTTAAAATTTGTTATTTTTGTTAGTACTAGTTTTTAGGTGTATTTTATTCTTCTT
>JH153473.1:291211-338310 GCA_000226015.1 Mnemiopsis leidyi | reverse complement strand
AACTAACTACTACTATTATTTATTTATTATATAGTGTGTGTGTGTGTGTGTGTGTGTGTGTGTGTGTGTGTGTGTGTGTGTGTGTGTGTGTGTGTGTGTGTGTGTGTGTGTGTGTATATGTGTGTGTGTGTTACTGCTCATGTTATTTCGAATGTTAAATGTGCAGATGAATAAGGTCCCATAGAAAAATCGATTTTCCAATTGTTCAAAACAAATAAGACAAGTCCGTATCATTACAATGTTATAAAAATGAATTAACTGGTTGAAAGGAGCAATCTTGGAACATTTTATGTTTTACTCTATATTCAAATTTTAAGTCGAAATTTCCTAACCAGCAATAGAAACTAAAGAAGATGGTAATAATTCAGGCAAATAAAAATTTCGACTTAAATTGTACATTAAAAACAAATATAAACCATATTAAACGCTAATAATTAATGATAAACTTGCCTACATATATACTTCATCAAATAAGCGAGTTTTACATTAATTGCGAATTTCTGAAAAATCTCAAAATATACCCAACACTGATAATCATAAAGCGGTAATTTAAAATTTTCATGAGGGGATCAAATCTATCGAAATTTACTCATTCTATTGATTTCCTTAACATGGATTTAATAGAATAGTTACATCGCAATACAGATATCAGACAACAGAAATGTCCATTGAATGAACATTTTATGAAATGGTTAAATATTCTTATTCAAATCCTTTGCATTTCTGTTGTCTCCCCCATATTTCTCACAATGACAAAGCTACTTGAAATGATTTGCTTGGGACACTGATAATTCAAAAATTTTAAGTTGAAAGAATCACTTCTTTATTTAAGATCACCAGCTACTATTACAACAGTGTCTCAAGCAAACGTGTGGCCATTGAACAAAACTAGAAGGCTAGAATTCAATGCTAAAACACATTTTAGACTTTGACGATGAAAACAGCGCACCGAAAATTTTTTCTAAGGTCACAAACTACAAAATAGGGTAAGGTTTGATGAGTGAATGCACAAAGTGTAAAAAGTGGGCTTCTAACCATGAAAGCTTTGCATACAAACCAAAGTATTCAGTGTAAAATTAACACGGTAGCTATATTAATAAATTAGATATGGCAATAAAAACGTTATCAGTTCAGCAATTTCGGAACCGCAATCAAACTAGCAGATCCTCCATAAGAGTCGGCTCAGCTTTCGATCACAATTTCAAAATCCTTAGCAAATAATTATTTTTGTAAACACAATTTTATTCAAACAGTTTTCTTTCAAAAGATATTCATAAAACAAATCGGACTATTTACACTAGAGAGTTCCTAAGTCTCGTCGCGACAGGTCACGTTGTACCACTCGGTATTAAGTAGAGCTGCAAATACGAAATTACTGTCGCAAACTTCTTGCTCAATTCGTCACAATTTGTTCGCTGAAGTGCTTCGTCAATCTGCGAAAAACGAACGGTTAACAATGATTAAATTTATATATATATTATATATAAATATCATTAACCACTAGATCCATGTTGCAGTTCCAATATCACCTTGGTAAACTAAAGAACAAGGTATACCATATTAAGGAAGTCGACTAAATATACTATCAAACATAAAACTTTACTTTAAAGTTAATGTACCTGGAAGCAATAGTTGTGAGCATATACTGCAAGGTCGTAGAGAGCAGCGTCTCTGTGAAGCTGCATCGAATCTGTGGAGGGGAGGGAACTGAACAGTTTCTCGTCTGTTACTGGGGGAAGTGCCTGAAAAACAACATACATTAGAATTATTTGAAGAATGTGAAGTTGCATCTATCTGATACCACGATCGTAAATATGGAATGGTTGTACATCCTACCCCCTATCTAACTACCTAGATCACCTACACTTAAATAACTGACGCATTTCTCCTACTTCTGCAAGTGCCCACCTGAATATCACTGTAGAACTTTCTGACGGCAGGTTTATAGTCCTGAAGTTCCTTGGCGTAGAGGAGCTTACTGGAGGGACTGTCTGTGCTAAAGGCGTGGTTACTAAGGGAACATGAGTCCATGTATGTTTGGGAGATAACTGACAAAATCGAGTCGATAAGGGGGTGTTTCTCGACGTCGAGGATCATCTCGGGATTCTTGATGATGTTTATCCAGTAACGCAGCGGGATGCTGGGGAGAAACTTGTTTAGCTGGGTTCGTCTCAGATTCGGGATACAGCTCCATTTCAAATGCAGTTGAAATAAAATTCACGGAATTTTAATAAAAATGCAAAAATCGATAAATGTGAAGACAACATCTTTCACTACATACCTGTTATTTTTCCAGGTATGGATAATATCTGGATCAGTAATGCCGTTCTCAGCCGCCTGCCTGTCCAACATATCGAACAAAAACTTGATGGCATGAGGGACGTCCCCGTTAGACAGAGAGAAGATAGAGACGAAGAGGTCGTTGACGAAGTGCTGGAGGGTACCCTTGGTCGTCAACAGACGAGTGAGATAGATCTCGGGAACGTGTACGAACGTGTTCTGGTCCGAATCTATCGTACTGCTCGTGTTCGATTTGGTCTGAGGTTTAAGTGTGTCATGATATTTTCCACATCAAAAAAGAGAATATCAATGATGAGATAACGATCACATTGATAGTTGGATTTAATAGTTCGATCTAACAGTCAGATTTTAATATCATAACGACATTTGGGGTGACCTCAAATTGCTACTTACGAGATGATAAGGTCTGAAGCCGCAGCTGCTTCCAGAACCCCTTCTGTTGAGTTTGGGATTGCTCGAGTTGAGGTCGATGGAACGATTCAGTTTGGGGTTGCTGCTGAAGTGGGTTGAGTGGTCCATGAAGTGTCCGAACCTGTTGGTGGCGGTCGAGTCTGCTTGGAACGAAAACACGGCGTTTTCTGTGACCTGTTGGGAAAACGTAATGAGTTTTGTGCGATCGCATCACAAGTTGCACGACAGTTGTGAATATGTGAAATATGAAAACGTTTGAACCTTTATATACCACTGCAAGTATCCATGTAACTAGAAAGTCTTCTGACCTTGTAATGTCTTAGAGTGTTAATTTTCTTCCATTCGCCCTCCACAACACTCGTTTCATCCTCGTCTCTTAAGACGTACTGGCGCTGTCCTACCAGTCGTAACTCCAGACTATCTACTGGCACTCTCTGTGAAACTGGCGTGTTTTTGTAGTTATACCACGTGTCATGCAGTTTACACTTTGCTTGGGTGATCGTGTCGCAGTCCAGCACTTTCACAGGCATTTGTCCTCCCTCGACTTGCAGGAACACGTTTATCGGCTGTTGGAGAGGGGGAGTTAGAACTGGCGCTGTTGTGACGTCATGTCTATTGAATAGGGTGCAACATAGTGTGGATTAATCGTGAAGAGAAAAATTAGAAACTTTAACATTGATGAAATTAGATCAGAAGTGCTCAGCTAAACGATTATCAGTCTGACAATTCAAAAACAGACAATAGGGCAAGGATTCAGCTACCTTATAATCGATTTTCTGTCGCAGTAGTCTGTCCTCTGAGAGCGCATATCTGGCCTGGTAGGTGACAGCATCAACAGGTCCCGTCTCTATGGTAGTCTTGATGGCGCGGTACAACATATAGAGCGGCTTGCCGGCCACCTGTTTAACGTGGTCGTACAGACAGAACGTCAGCCAGTTTGTCAGGAATTTCTCTGCGACACTCTCTGTTCTTCTCAGAAACAAATGAGGGGATGTTTTGATTTGGGGCCGTTTCATCAGGTTGAAGAGAAGTCGGGACATGATGTAGGTGGCGTAGTCTAGCCGCTCGCAGAGCGCCACCATCAGGAGGGAAGCCACATTGCATCTGTCCTTCATGTTGAACCGGGGCTGTTGTTCTAGTGTCTGGATAAAGTTCAGGATGAAGGGCTCGGAAGTTAGGAGGGTGTGGAAATCTTTTAGTCCGGCAATTACCGCTGCTCGATTGTTTGGAGCCGCCGCGTGGAACCTACTGGTCGATCTCTGAAAGTCCTCGATATTCGGGAACAGTACTTTGTAAGCGTATGAAGAGAAATCCAGGAAGGGAAGAGAGGATAAGTCTCCGATAGGTGACACATCGTTCATAACCATCATCTGTAGTTCGGTGAAAGCTGAGGGGGAACACGTGTTAACATTTTGTACGTCCACCTCTGCCACTTTCACTTCAAGTAATGTTAGTGCTCCTAATTTCGTGTATGACAAAATCGATATATCCTTGACAAAATCACGTCTTTGACACTGCCTTGAGAACTAACACAATGGAATCAAGCACGGACACGGCCGACCCGCAATTAATGTGGCGTCATACGAAAACAATCCGAGAGTTGTACTTGTGAAAATTAACGGCAGAACAAAGGAGTGTACTGACCATCTTTGCACTCTCGTGCTACTTGGGACTCCAGATCGTGCATCTTCTTCTTGGTAACCTCCGATTGTTCGGTAAGTCGCTGGGAGTTCTCCCGGTATTTAAAGATGAGTAGAGTGACGACAATTGCCATGACGATGATGGCAAATACTGTCCCCAGGACGACAGGTAGAGGAATGTCACTGTTACCCTGTTGATGATCAGACAGTGAGTAATGAGATTAAATTTGATCAAACTAGAAATATGGGGTGATTAGATTGACGAAAGTTCAGATAGGCAAAAACACTTTAGTCGAATCAGAAACGAAAAAGTAAATTGAAGGTCAATATTAAAACTGGAAACGCGAATGAAATAGACGTACCGAACTCTCAAGAGGGGCTCCAGAGGTGATCTCGTACACCAACTTTCCAGGACTCAACTGTCTGTTTCCCATGGTAACTAGCACCTTAAACTCAGTCGGTTTAGGAGTCTCCTTCTTGCTCTTAGCGTGTTGAGTATTCCTCTTCCTTCTCTCCGTGTTGTTGTCGACAACTTCGTAGTCATGTGCTTCCTGCAGCTTGTTCAGGTTGGGAGGGGAACACAAAACTTCTGTGTCGGTAGAGGAGGGAGCCATCGCACACTCCAACCCTCCTACCGTAACTTTTACAGCTACTCGACCTTCCAGTGTGAGGTGCTTACCCTAAAATTGAGAAGGTTTAGGTATTGAGGGTATTTATTGATAGTAATGTTAAATATTTGCATAAAAGTAGGTCATTCGCGAAATCAAGAATCCGCAAAAGGTTTGATGAGAGATCAACTAACATTTATTCTGAGGAAAGCTGAGCTATCATTGTTGGAGCTGAGGTTGATTCCAGCTAACATCCACGTAGCAGTTCTATCTTTCCACGCGTCAACAGTAAAATCAGGATAGTAGTTCAAACTAGCAGGACCGGAATTCTCCATCTGAGCAGGGTTCAGATTCCTGACCATGATATTCTCGTCCAACATAAACACGACAGGAATGGGCCTGGTAATATTACCTCCAGCTTTGAGCTGGACACTCGGAGTATAACACACCATAGAGGAACCATCGTCATTTTTGAGGGTACACGTCCCAGCTACAGAGGATGCGACTATGTCCGTGTTATCCATGTCTACGTTTATCTTAGCTACTTGAATGGAGTGAAGGTTGGTACCGAAGACGGTGACCTTGACCCCTCCAGCGGCCAGACTGCATGTTGGTGTTATCTTAGTGATGATCGGGTCTGCTACGTACTGATACTGGATGTTATCGGCTATGATCTCTTCCTTGTCCACGACAAGCTGAACTTTTACTTTCTTGGGACCTCCTGCACGTGTCGTGCGACACACAATCTCAGTTTCACGTCGTTTCCCGATAATATCACACTGCTCCGTTCCTATCTCTACCCTTGCACTGGATCCTATGTCCAGGTGGTTTCCTCTGATTGTCAGAGCACTGCCTCCTGATTTGGGGCCTATCTTCGGCGAAATGCTCGTTATCTCCGGGTTCTGAAATGAGAAAATGTCATTTCTAAGCCTGGAAAATGTTGTAATATTTCGTCATAAACACCCATCATCAAAGCGTTCTTGGATCAAAAGAACTCAGGGTGTATGACGTAACCAAGTATGTTAAACCCGATACTTGCATACCAACAACATTTCGTCACAAAACAACAAAAAATAAAGTCATTGCAGTATAACCAAGACACTTACCAAATACTTAAACTGAACAGAGCTCATCTGAGTTTGACCCCGGACTGTAATTCTGATGGGACCGTTAGATGGGGCGGAAGACCAGCCGGTCTCACAGACAACCGTCGTGGAAACTTGGTACTGTTCACCGTATAGCATGTGGTTGCAGACAGTGTCAGCCACGTAGATACTCTCGATGTCTTGGAACTCAACTCCGAGGTTAACTCCTGAGGTGAAGGGGAGGTTAGAGGAGAGCTCGAGTAAAGTGGTAATGTCCTATCTGGGTTATATTTAGGTTCGTAGGCGATCATAATTATTGAGGTTTAGTGGTGGGTGCAAAGCAGAAGTATCTAGAATTCTTGCGGTGAAAAAACGCAATCATCTTCAGAAATTGCTGGTGACGACGAATTTAAACGAACCAAATTCACTGATGACTCGCAGACTAACCGGTTATTGTAACTTTGGTACCCCCGCTAACCGGTCCAGCAACCGGTTCAATCTTTCTGACAGTCGGTGCAGGACAAGTCTTGTCGTTCTCATCCAGTCTCTTAGCACAGTGGTCAGTGAAGAGAGAGCACTGGTTAGTAGCCGAGCACCAGGAACATTTGTAGTCCGCTTCAATCTGACCTTGGCACTGGGAACAGTCGCTCGCCATCAACAAACAGTTGTAGATCTCAACTGAAATGTTGAGGGTTACAGGGATTCTGGGAACATGCGGTTTTTGGTTAGGAAGTGGTGAGAGCAGGAGACAGTTCAGAGAATTTATCTCACGGAAATTTAGGGTATGAAGGGCGATGGAAAATTAGGCCAATTATCTGATTAGATCGGCGATAAGAAAATCGTTGACTTTTTGAAACTTACCCTCCAAATCATCCGGCTTGTCAATTTCAACTCCTCCAAAAATGATGGAAACCTCAGCGTTGACTATCCCTTTATTACTACTATAAGTGTACTGAAAGAAGGACAGAATGTTAGGAAAATTAGATGAGGTAAGATGAGAGGTGCAGGTTAGGATTACCGGCCTGCCACTGTGGTTACCCCGCCCCGGACTCCAATATGTAATCATATTAACTTTCCTTGCGGCGGCAGGAACCTACACACGACGCTTCCCCTCTTACTCGCGTACTACACTCTTAGTCCCTCTAATTCGAAACCAGGCATTTAATTTGAGAGGTATCATGTAAGAAACATCCAGATATATACGCGACAATCAATAGCCGCCGGGCTGGCACCACCACATTAGGACATGTGTAAAATTAAATCATTGCCATGTAGATTGTAGGTACAAGCATTCCCCGAATTTCTGCGTGATAATTATCTCAAAATAGCTCTCATTCAATCCCGCCATGAGGAACAGAAGGAGAAAGGTCGGATTTTTCGTCGCTTTTAAAACACGAAAATAGCCTAGCAAGGCTGGTTCATTTCTTCCTGATTCATTGCTGCTGAGACAAGCTGGCGACAAGGTTTGCCGGTGCAAGTTCATTAAAACCACGATCTCCGAATATATGTATATATGTATATTCACTTAAGAAATTCCTTAACACACTCCAGTGTCGACACAGAGAAGCATACACAGTGGCAAGGGGGCGTCAAAATATAGGCTGCTCCGGCGGTACTTTAAAACGTTTTAAAAATGATGAAAACACAATAAACGGGGATGTAATTAAAAGAAGTTTTAGGAGGAAGTACGCACCGTATTGGCACTACACTCGAGACTGTTGGAGTCAGTAAGGCGACCTGGAGTCGTCTGCTTGCTGCCATCCACATAGACCTCACAACTATAGCCAATCTCATTGCCCCCCACACTGTCGGGCAGATGTCTTCCATGGACTCGAAACGACCTCCTGAAACGGGAAACGTTAAGTTATTATTGTGTTCGTGTATCTGGTTGTGTAGGCTGTCTGTATGAGTTTATATTTGTGGAGAGGACTGAGTTTTGCAATAGATCTGGAGAGGTGAAGGAATGTATAAATCAGATGATGTACTGGGTCGTAAGTTGTGGTCTACTCCTGCGAGTGAGTGCAATGTTTACATAAGATGTCGACCACAAGAATGGCACGTTAAGACGTGTAACTGTCTCTGTTGCCTAGGATAAACTCTCAACAATGTGACAAGAACCTGATCTTCCAGACAAAATCTAGAAAGTTCTACACTCACCGTACACCAGCAGGTATTAGTTTGTCCTCGTACTCCACATACTCCAGAGTGGGACACACATTGACACTGGTCACGTGGGTTCCCTTCATACACATCTCGCTCTGGTAAATACAACCCCCATCGTAGGGACACCACTTACAGCCGCTGTCAGGGAGCCCTATAGCGCTGCACTGCTTGCAGGTCGTTATTATCTTACAGTCGAATATCATGATCAGATCGGGGGCGTGGACAAACGGCTCGATGTTGGAGCTGGCTTTGAGGGAGAGTTGGACAGGCATGTTATCTGAGGAGAGGGAGTGTTAAGTATAATACGGGAGAGTAGACTAGAGGAGAGTAGACTAGAGGAGAGTAGACTACAGGGGATTAAAAGAGTGTAGGTTAGAAGAGGGAGCAAGACAAAAAGAGAGTGTACTAACGTTCCATGTTGTTCTGAACGATAGGAGTTTGACAGGTAACAACAGCAGTACCATCCGCCATCTGTTCAATTGAGGCGGGGGTGTTTCCGTATTTGTCGAACACGCACTCGTACACTTCGTCCTGGGTGAGGGACGATGTGAAATAAATGGAAATTGTAGGAATTATGGAGTTGAAGGAACTTAGAGTCGTTTTAAAAACAGGAAAGAATATATCCGGTAGGATACTGCCTGCCTATATAGTATCTATCTATCTGCCTATCTATCTACCTATCTATCTACCTATCTATCTGCCTATCTATCTACCTATCTATCTACCTATCTATCTACCTATCTATCTACCTATCTATCTGCCTATCTGCTCCTACCTGGGGTAGCTGAGCCTGTACATTGAGAGTTATCATCTCTTGTTGGTTGGCAGGAGCTGAAGTGGGGCTGACACTGGTTATCGTGATACACTGGTCTGGTTCTCCTCGCTTCCAGTGTATGTCCTGACTTGAGTTGTCACACTCGTCCTGTGAAAGTCCGGAGTTAATTTTGTTAAATTATCCTATATTTTCATAAATATCTAGTGGGATTTGTACGGTTTATACCCCGATCTAAGGATATCATTTATCAATGAGCTAACTAAAAAAGAGATCCCAAAATGACAAGTGCAAACCTGGGTGCTACAGCGGTTCTTGAGGACACACCAGCCACAGTATGGGTTATTGGAGGAAATACAGGAAGAACAGTTGTCGTACGTTCCGCACTCCGCTACAGGTACTTTCACCAGCTGTAAAGAGGAGGATGTTAGTGTAAGGGGAGGCGGTATCTCATGGGAAGAATACGTACCGGAAGTTTATTTACACTTAAGTTCAGGTTTACAATTCACCTAAAGAAATGAGATAAAAATTGAAGCGTCGTTTATCTAGAAACCTGATCGGTAGCCATTGCGAAGACATAGTCGTTGTCCTTGCTGAGAGCCAGCTCCTCTAAAGGAGTAGAACTTATCTCCGCGTTTGAGAACATCGATATCTCCTTATCACTTTCTAGTAACACCTGCACAAAGTGTTGTTATGTTTGGGGAGCTTCTCGAACTTATATCGTAGTAAGACACAAATTTGGTGTCATTTTTAGAGAAATCGTCGTACCTACAATTTTGTATCCATATTTAACCCGTCCAGTATGTGTGTTACAACTATGTGTTACAACTATGTGTTACAACTATGTGTTACAACTATGTGTTTCAACTATGTGTTACAACTATGTAGAACTACAACTACATAGCTTCTAAACTAGGCCCACTAAAGAGTCAAGATGCAGAGAAACCTCGCAATCCGAAACCACCTCCCGAGCTGACTTCCTAACTTAACCACTGACTCATACAGGTTCCTGGTTGGATATTACCACCAGTATAACTGCGGGCAGACACCAGACTGTTAGGACTCTCCACCACAACAAGTTCTTATCTAGGACCTGACCTCACTCTCCTATAGCAGAGCAGCTTTCTTCCGGCGGTTCTGTAAGTGTGAGCTAAAAAGTGGTCACCTCTGCCACAAACTCAGCTTCACACGTTTAATTTTACGGATACATGTGTGTGTCTCTATCCAATAAACTTATTGGAAATATCGGAAAAGCCGTGCTCAACTCCATTTTTGCCTGAAGCCCACACACATATATTATGTGTCTAATAAATGAGTTCCATACAGTAAGATGGAGCTGATGTGTAATTAATACACCTTGCTAGCTACAGAAGAGCTGCATGACAAAATTCATTATAAGTTGAAGAAGCGACCTACCCCATACTGAGTGGAAGTGGTCACATGTCAGTTGAGCCAAATGGTCACATGTTTTAGCTCAGTCAAATGGTCACATGTTTTAGCTCAGTCAAATGGTCAGGTGACAGCAAATATGGGATCCACAAGTGGTTATCGTATGGTCATATTATCAGATTATCATCGAAAATGTGAAGTCATCTTAAAATCTGACACTCAAATGAACTTTTTAAACGCAGCATCATGTCGTCTGAAAGCGTGCGGCAGAGTGCGGTCAGCCGATGGAGCTGGTTTGTTGAGTTCTGGGAAAGAGACCCACCACTCGCTGCCATTTATCGCCCGGAATTTGATAAGACCGGCAAAATCACATTATGTAGGACAAGAAGAGGGAGGGGGCTTCCTGGTGTCATGGCAACAGGGGCAGCTCCTCCCTGGCAAAACTCATCACACGTAACATTACCATGATGATACGTGACAATCCACCGACCCGGGAAGAAACCCAGGCCGGTCGGGAAGGGAGATTTTTACAAACATCGGCCCGAGAAACCGCACTTCTGAGAGCTGTAAATGTGGAGAGGAAATTAGCGCAGACAAATGTCTGGTACTCGCTAAGTGAGTTAGACGGAATGTGAGTAAACGTGTGGGTAGGATACGACAACCAATTTTCACGACAAATATGTTAATAAGCTTTGTTTTTGTCATGCTTCTAGTAGGCTTCAAATTTCATTATATCATTAGTTGGGCCCTGCAACATTTATGTAGCTGTTCAAAATTTCAAGACAAAACATTTTAAATATTAATATGTAATAACAAAAGCGAAATCTCGACAAAACTCTATGAAACAAATGTTTACCTTGAGCAATTTCCCGTTTTTAGTTCCGATAAAAGCTACAGAGTAATCGTCGTGAGAGTTGACAGCGAGAGACAACATGGTGTCATCTCTGAGGATAAACGCGGCCGTTTTGGTTATTGGGTTGTCCAGTTCGAGAGGAGAGTTAGACAGGACGTTACACGCATTGAAAGCCTTGGTCTGAGCGTTACACTTGGGTCGGTTGTTCTGCCCGTCGAAAGACAGGCCTGAGAAACCCTTGCCGTTCCAACAATCCCGAGTTTTGTTCTCGAAAGCCAGTTCGATTTCCTTAATCGTGTAAATACAAATGGCACTGTCGCCAGTTGGCTCGTGCTTGCCCTCCTGGGCTTGAGCGAAAAGTGCGATGACAATGTCGCTCTGGCTGATGATTTTGAGCTCAGTAGCAAGTTCGGACCCAGCTTTGCCGATAGCTAGAGCCTGTAGGAGCTGGTAGTTGATGCCGTCTTTCTTGCACTCCATCTGGGCCTCAGTGTAACTGATGAGTTTCCTGTTTCGGAAATCACCCTCGTCAGACTGACAGATCCGTGTAAGCCGAGATTTGTAAACCCCGGACCCTGGAGTTGTCGGCTTTATCGTAGAGAAGTAGCGATACGAGCCGCTCGCAAAACCACCGTTGTAGATAACATGGGCGTTCCGCGACCGAGATCGATATAGGGTGCGTTTGTTTTCCGATTCCGAATTCTTGTACAATTTGAACATTTGCTCCGAGTTATCCTTATCGATTTTCCTGATAGCGATGGAAGGCAGGATAACAAGTGCCGAGTCAGGCTCAGCGAAAGACGCTCCCACATACAAAACATTAGTGCCGCTTGGGCCCGCAGCAATAAAACCATAAGAAGCGTTGTCACCCTTGTTGGCAATAACCCAGTGGCCTTGAGAAGTGGGCCACGATATTAACTCCTCGATATTCTGAACATTTCTCATTTGACATGAACCCTGATAAACATTGCCGCACACGATCAGGGCTGACTGATGGTGGTCTATCACAAGGATTTTCACGATGTTATTAGTCTGACTAAGTTCAGCTGACGGGCTCAAACAATGTCCCGCGTTGAGTTTTGCGGTTGCAGGGATACAACCCTCGTTGTCCATTTTGGGACCTAACGAAACTTCGTGCATGAGATCGAGGTTGGGATTGAGCTGACAGAGAAGGTTGTCTCCTCCCAGGTACACATTACCGCTCAAGTCATCCACCACGATCTGTCTGAGAGTGGTGCGGGTCTGGGGCGCGAAGGTGTCGTAGCAGGACATGAGAGACACACACCACAGCAAGAGGACTGCTCTCAAATTCGTCTCGTCCATCTTGCCTGGAATAGTGAGGCTGTTAGGGAAACTGAAATTTGTAGAAAACTTGAGCTCACTTTAAGTAAAATATTGAGAGTTCCAGAGAAAACTGTACAAAACTGGTAAAACCGGATTGAAATTAAATAGTTGACGTAAACTAGAAATAGAAGTAAAATAGCAGCCTTGACTACGTCATCAACATAACGTTTTACGTAAATATTTAAAGAATTTGTATATCGTTGGGAGGGGCGTCTGGGTGCATGTTTAATTTCCACTATGACGTTACCCTCTCCCCGGAACTTGAAATGATAAACGAAAAACAGACCTTACAGCACGCAAATAGAAACAAACGAAACTGAACAGCCAAAAACCGAGGCCACTCAACGACTGGCTGTGATGTAGGTGCGACAAAAATATATAAACACATCGAAAAAGGGAAACCTAGGACGGCTCTCTCTCTTTTTCTCTGCCTTGCTGGGCATCATGTGTGTCACCCTTATCTCTCCTTCATATGTGTGATTTAATACTTCGACAGTAATACCCTAAAATACGTGTAACCTTCATTAATTCGATAAAGATGGGCTGAGAAATACACGGAAGAAACCTGTGTACGTAATCAGGGTGGACCTCCTTTATTTCCGAGACAGTGACAACAGTCTAGATATCTTGATACTTATCAGGAACACAATATCAAGGGAAACTGCTTAGTCTGACCAAGAACAGAAAATTCCGGTTTGTAAGCAGCAAAGTAGACCGATAAGCCGTGTCTGCGAGTACACACCGACGGTAAAGCATGAAGCGACAAAAGCACACAGTGAAATGCACGGTTGATATTCATAGTTTGACCCTGCTCATATGTTATTAATATTGCGGAGAGAGACCTCCCGGTGGAGCGAGCCTGGAGGTCACGTGACACATCACATGACTCGAGGAGTGAGCTCCGGAGAGAGGGAGAGAGCCTGCAGTGGTTTATCGTTATGGTACATGCAGTGTCCCTCATGCGGGATGGGAAAAGAAAGCTCCCCTGCTGAGAGACTTCTCGATTTGATCACGTGACTAATGGTGGTAGGGACTCAGCTTGTGATCAGAAGAAAGGGAGTCTAGAAATTGATCGTGGCAGTATATAGTATGCAATAACAATTTTTACTGAGTGAACGAGTTTTACTGAGTTTGTCAAGTTCACTGTTAAAGAGGTGAGGAGAAAAATAGTCAAGTGTGAGATAAAATAGATTTGCTTCACTGGACAGCGGCAAAAAACATTTAGATAGAGGGATAGAGATAGCGGCAAAACGTTTAGATGGAGAGATAGCGGCAAAAACATTAAAAATCGGTCGACAGCGGCAAAGCAGGATCAAGGTTAATAAAGAGCAGTGCTAACATGAGATTCTAAACCGTTTTGAGTAAATGTCAGGAAGTCAAGGTGAGCTGTAGACGTGAGGACAGATAGCCAAGTGTTTGGCTTTTGGTATTGTTCGATATCGGCTTTACACCTGACTGAGCTGGCAGTATGTAGAACATCCGTTCACTCACACGGACAGATATAAGACAGACACAGGTACAGACAAAGGTACAGACAAAGTTACAGACAAAGGTACAGACAAAGTTACAGACACAGAGAAAAACAGACGCAGAGAATAACAAACTTAACGAATCTTCCAACACGATAAGAAACATGCAAAAAAGAATTAAACATAATACATCTATGTAACGATATTTAGTGTGCATTATGGACAAGAATGAGATATCATCAAGATGAATCGAGGGAAAACATAATAAACTGACCATATATGATATAATTTTCAATTGTCGAGTTTTAGAAAGGGTCTAAATGACGTAATCTCCTAGACGGGGTGTTCACAGATAAGGAGAACATCACAATCTAATTTGTGACAGGATGAGGACAACAAATGTACAAGTTTACAATTTACTCATTAAGCAATAAAGATAAACAACAAAAAGAGACCAAGCTATACAAGTACGATCGTTATCGTTTGTTTAAGAAGCAGAGAGATAAATATAGACTATATATGGGAGGTGTGCTGCATGCAAGGATGACGAGGGACACATTTGTCGGCGGACCTAAGCTACTATTTGTCGAGTAAATTAAATCATCGCGAAAAGAAAAAAACTGTAAAAAGAGAGCAGCGCTGAGAGCTCGTTTAACCACAGTTACAAGAAGAAATAAGTTACGGACATAAATAAGAGCGCTGATGTTATGATAAAATAAAGATAAGAAACACTCGACAAACTGTCTCTAAAGAAAATATAGAAAGTAAACTAAAAAGAGAGAGTGAGGGAGTGTAGGATTGACTAAGTGCAGAAGACACGAAGTGTAACGTCCACCAGGCCGGTAGAGCAAACTGATGGAGGAAGAGTGTAAATACACGCAGCAACAAGGCGTGTAGCTAGCTGGCCCACCAGGAAGCTGCAGTGTCCGTCATATAGCACAGACCATATACTGCACTACACATTCAATACCCCCACTCCCTTAATGAGATGGGAAAACGCGTCCGGCCAATTATTGGGTCCGGCTCGGGGAGTGTGTGCGCTAATTGGATGTACGTGCAGCAGCTTATCAAGCAGCACTTTTTCCAGATCGTGAGAGGTGGAATCTGTGCGCATAAATTATGGGAATTATGCAGGCTTTGAAATTTGAGATAATTTTGTTGTTGAGCCGTTTGAAAGAGTTGTCAAGTAGCGGAATGAGAAGATACTAAACACACTCTCTCACACTCGGCAAGCAAGGTCGAGTGTTGTTGAGAGTGTGAACTGTGCATGTCAGGATACGCCGGACAGGTCACACTATCTCGACAAATAAGATAGGGAGAGGCAATTTGAACTGCTATTTGTGTTGTTCAACTTCAAATGATGGAGATACGCATAGCAATCAATGCAACAGACGTGAATATTATAGCGATGTACTGGGAGCTAATTTTAGGTTCGGTTGTTGTTAGCTGCTCACTAGACTGAACTGCTCTATTTTCTGAGCAGCTCGAATGACGACAAGCCTACTTTAATTCTCATAAATTCGACCGTAAATCTGATAGGTGAATGCGCATTATTTTCACTGCTATTTAGACCACAGCAAATCAAATTACAGATGCAAATTAATCAAAGGGTATATTATATGTTACGAGCGAAGCATATTTCAGTTTGAAATATTTACACCCGCCCCAATACAAGTACGAGACAACAAGTCCACTTTAATTGGGGCCTGGAAAAGCATCTCAATTCTCAACGACAAGAAACGACAAAGTTCAAACGACAAGTGTAAGAGTGAACAGTTGACGGCAGGAAATAATGAGCAGGAGCCAGGACTACAGGAGGCAAGGAGTCAGGACTACAACAGGAGCAGGACAAGGAGATGGTGCGGGTGCTACACTACCAGGGGACAGTGTGTGAGGGACACCTCTATCCGATACGGGCGGGTGGTCTGCAGCTCACCCTCCACGACGAGGGAGCTAGCTATTTGAGTTTTCAGGTAGCTCGAGCCCCTGACAAGAGTCCAATTATCTGACACTGTATCCGGGAATGTCGGCGGTAGAACCGGCTAAGGACCAGCTCCCATCCCCAGGTGACATGTGCTGATCATCTGTACTGGTTGCTGTTGTTTAGAGCTGGCTCTACTGTTCCGGGGCTACTTTATAGCGTGCCGCTCACATTGCTACCGTTATTTGATATCTCTATCTGAGGAGGGAGAGAGGGGAATTATAGCCACCGCGAAATAATGTTGTGTGCACCCCCTGGAATATAACGCTCTGTGCTTAGCACAATGGTACACATCACAATGCACAGGACACACTGCTTGTGGTGCATGATCTGCTTTCCTAGACGGACATACAACCGGACACGAGCTTAGTTCCCATGCTCCTAGATCCATGACCACAACAACAGATCATTTATAGATCATGACGATCTGTAGGCCTCACATTCAGTCATGACGTAACCCGGCTCAAACTTCGAGTATAATGTGGGATATTAACAAACGCGAAACAAAGTTAAAACTTGGTTTCGAGACAGAAATAAGAATCAACAGAGGTGGTGCGTGATTTCTTGGACAACCAAAACAGAAATACAGGGATGGAAAGGTTGCACATCCGGCAAGTGAGACTGTATACGAAAAGTACACGCTAATTGTACGCACTGCCATCTGTGAAAGGACGGTTATTTGTGCAGGAAGGTGCCCGGGAGTCTGGCTGACTGAGGGGACGAGGAGGCCTAACGTGCCCGAACATGCCTAAATAGTGGGTACCATAGATTGTAGTTTGTTGGCCAACAATGTTCTGTCTGGTATTTAGGATATTTAGGATATTTGTACAAGACAAAACTAGCTCAATCTGGTGAGAAAACACGAGATGGGGAGAGCGGATTGGAGCTGTGTACAAATTTAGTACATCATCAAATCAGGTGGTAAAAGAAAATCTCAGTTTCTCAAACAGCTGGGTTAATGCAGACTGGCCGACTGCGATTTAAATGGGAGTTAAGTGTATCTCGTACTAATGGAACTGATAATCTACTTGAACCAATGTTGAAAACTGTATAGAACGAACTGAGATGAGGTTGTAAGGATACAATTATCACCATCTCCTGGTGAGATAGTATCACAAATCGGTGTCACGTTTCTACTTTCTCTCTCTCGCTGATGTTAAAAGTGAGGTGGATTATTCTTACTAATATTCAGATTAAACCACGTGCTGTGTCAGTCTAATTCAATCTTGGCAGATACAATCATACGTTCCCAGGACATCCGTTCCCTGACCATATCACCCACGTAGACACGTCATCACCAAATACAAGTTGTAGGTGTCGTGATTTAGTTTCCGCGGATTACTCCGCCTCGTTTGGAGAAATCTGAAGGTAACCGAGCTACATTTAGAGCTACATTTAGAGCTACATTTAGAGCTACATTTAGTGGAGCAGGTGTGGAGATTCAGCTACTTGCTCCACGCAGCACTGCCTTGGAAATTGTCCCTACTAAACCGAGTTGGAACGGGCCCCTGCTCTTGTTATTTCATTAGCAGAACTGGTGGTAATAACACTGAAACCTCATTATGGAGGGCGGTGTTTGAAGTATTGTGGGACTTGCTCCACCTGATTAGTGATAACGCACTGTTAAAAAAGGAGGATCGTCCCTCATATTTAGAAGCATCGGCTGACCATCCTGCCAGAGAGTTGAAACTACAAAGTACCAGCTCAGTTAAATTGCCCAAATTTGCGTCTAGGCTAATGACAGTAAGCCTAAAGTCCAGACAACAGAGAAGAACGATCAACAGCGACACTAGGACCAGTTACAACGACAAACACAACCGTAACTTGCTGGGCACATCAAGCAACACACAAGCTGACGACACACGCTAAAACAAGAGAACAAGATCGCAGTGTGTAGCTACAATCAAGAGTTGGATCCACCAGGAGGGACAGAAGGAGAGTTAAGCGAGGGAAGTATGCGATGATAATACCACAAGGTGTCACTAATCCCGGGCCAGGCACGAAGCGGGACACGGTCAAAGAAACTCCCGCCATCACCTCTAATAGTTCACCCCTTTCTGATCAGGGTACACGGTGTCAGGGGTAATCGTTATCAGCTACCCGGCAAAGTTATCATGACAAGCAGAACAAAAGATTGAGGATTCCAGCAGTTACAGCTGTGGGAAATGAGTAATGGTTGGCGTAGTGCAAATATCGGGGCAATATAGTTACGAAAATGGGTTAGATCGAAGTGGTGTGAAAGACAGTGATGAGCTAGTGTGAGGAGATCCGGACTACCCTGCGCCACCCTTGAAAGTGATATGCAATCCTTGCAGATCATGATCACAAAGGAAACTTAAGCACTTAATCGAAAATACGTCAATTAAAAATCGATTACGTTCTTGAAGGATGAGAAATCCAAGCAATTCAGTTAGAACTTGGAAAGACGTCAGAGTGAAAATTAAATTAGCGCAGGGACGAGAATTGCTCCTCAAACGAAAACAGAAACACCGCAAATTGAAAACTCATCAGATCGGACGACAAAACAGACCAGACCACAGGGACGTATGTCTTGTGTGGTCGGAACTTGGTATAAAGCTAGTGATACAGGGGAAAGTACGGTGGTCAGACGATCAGACACTGATAACGTCCGTCAAATAAAGGAACAGTAGATGAGCGATTCATTGCCGAGTACAAACGTACTGTTTTAAAAGCTGTAGGATTCCTGGAGTCTAACGTTCATTTGGATTGGAAATAATGAGTGATCTTATATCTTAATTAAACAAAGCGAATCCAACCTAACAGATATACTCAGCACACTGTCCACTACAATACTAATGAATTACAATTGGCCGGATGATTTTAGACTTAAACCCGGGTTTAAGGTTAAACAGCTCTCAAGTCTAGACTGTTTTGAAGACGCACAACAACGTTCATTTCCGCTCTGTTGCCTGACTGACATCACACCGGTTATGTGTGAAACCTTACCAGATCTTTAGTCTGTGAAACTCCAGTTCACGTACGTCATCCGCAATGAGCATTACTGACAACCTTGGTAATGGTATCGAGGTATCTCCTCTCTCTCTCTACCCTGTAATTCTTATATCCAGTATATGATGAGGCCGGGTCCGTGCCAGGAGGAGAGAGGACGTATATATATAAGTTATATATATGAATATATATATAACTTCGTCATGAAGTAAACGTGCGAAGGACACGGTCTAAGTTTAAGTCTAGGACGGGAGAGAGAAGATGTCTGAGGGTGGAAGTAGAAGGTGGAAGTTGAGGAGAAGCTGAAGAGTGAAGGGTGCAAGGAAGGAGTGAAGCCTGGTAATGCCCACAACAACACACGAGAGAAAGAGCTGTAATGAAATGCTGTCGGCCAATCCGGCTAGCTGACGTAAGTTGCGAGCGAGAAGAATGGCTGGGGTTTGCGGGCGACAGTATTTCCTACAGCAGATTTACTATTGTTTTACAATCTCCGTGCACACAACACAAACAGGCAAGCTCCACAACTGTCACCAGGTCACGTGACACCGCACTGCTTCCTCGAGCATGGAATTAGTTGCGACTTATACAACGCTCCCAGAGATCTACGGGAAAAGGTGGGGCCCACAGCTGTACATCGACCAAATATTAATATTGAGACTGAGTACATTAACGGACGTAATTAGTAGGGTTCTCGGTACTGACTCTATAAAAACGAACGTAAATTTGAGGAATGTGGGTTTCAAATTATCGTATAAGATAAAAAATCAACTAAATTCTTAACAAAATTGCCGACAACTTCAGCAAGATGAGAATATTTCGACTAAATTAGTCAATTATCAAAAAATAGTACTAGCTATGTTTATTAACGCTCTAAATACAATTTTTGCCCCAGGTTTTGCCAAATTTTCTGCCTGACCAGAAGTTTCGGTTATCTTATAAAAAACCAAAACTTGTTCTGTGATACTTTCGTTGAAATAAAATTGTAAACTCCAGGTCAGTTTTATGTTGAAATGGAAGTTAAAACCACGGGTTAAAAGTGATGCTCCATCCCACCATATCAAGAGACATCAAGAAATCAAGAATGAATTGCCTAATGAGGCGGTGTATGCAGAAAATCAAATAAGTCTCCTTTCCAACTGTTTCCACAAAACTTGTCGAGGATCTAGACGCTCCTTTGAAAGTAAGTAACGAGGGAAGCACTGGAACAGAAACCTCGGGTAGGTGGTCAAGTAGACGATAATGGACCACAACACCATGCTCATGTCTCGATATCGGGGCTAGGGCTAAACAAGTCGCTCAACAAAGAAAGTAATTCAATCAGAAGATGAAGCGAAAGAATCTGATAATGATAACGGTGAATAAGCGTCATGTCGTCACAAAGGCTAGGGGTCGGGTGTATTAGCTGTATTCTGTGTATCTTATTAGAAAACTAACCAAAAATAGAGTCGCCAGCTAATTAGAGCACATTTGTGTCCCTGTTTTAGGTTCAACAATTGTAAACTAATTATCAGAAACAGTAAGCAATAAATGACGCTTGACCCAACATATTCGAGAGTTGAGAAAATGAGAACGGAAACGCGTTAATTCATTACGGCCAAAGCTGACAACAATCTAATTTGAAGCGATGGTTTTTCGGTCGGTTTTAGCAGAGCTGTTTCCTAATGACTACTCGCGTTAAACGTAGGTCTGGGACGACTGTGACTGAAATGCTTAGAATATTTGTAAAGGGAATCTGAAGAGGGGTGGCGAACTGAAAGGGTGGGTATAGCCTCACATCACTTGTATTAAATTATAGCGAGGATTCCTGCTACTTGATACTTGATCTACAGCGCCTTCCATTAGTCAGCCCACGTGCATGCCACGAGTCCATACCTTGGTCATGTGACAACTGCGCGACCAACGAGAGGCCCGGGAGCGATTTGACATAAGGGCATATTCAGAAGATAATGCAGAAGTAATCTAGTTGACTGGTGGAATGTGGAGGAGGTGGACGAAAAGGTAAATGAGTTACGGTAGCGGGGTTACTGTCAGCCTGACTAGGCAGTAATGTGGAGGAAATCTTGTCAGGCTTTACAGCAACCTTGAGGAATCTTGTCAGGCTTTACAGCAACCTTGAGGAAATCTTGTCAAGCTTTATAGCAACCTCGAGAAAATCCTGTCAGGCGTTACAGAAACCTTGAGATAATCGAAAATCCTGTCAGGCTTTATAGGTACCAGAGGAAATCCTGGTAAGCTTCACAACAACCATGAGAAAACCCTTTCAGGCTTTAAAGCAGCCTTGAGGAATCCTGTCAGGCGTTACTGCAACATAGGTGCCCAAATGTTTTTTAATGGTAGGACGGTATTCGGCCAGTTCTGTATTTTTCGGTTCTTGACCAAAGCATCAGTTTCTAACATAAACATTAGTTTATAGCTCAAGTGACATCGAAAGGTAAACTGAAACATCCGATTTTCACCTTAACATCATTTTCTTACCGAAACATCAGTTCCTTACAGAAAAATCGCATAAGTTGCTACTTTTCTAGACGGGAACGATAGACGAATGGGATACAACCGAAACATTAATTACAAAATTTCAAACCGCAAAGACTTTGAATTGAATTTCGTTTGTCAAAAATTTGTTGATTAGAACGATTTCAAATTAAAGTAGGAACCCACCGCATACAACTTTTTTGCAGTGGTGCACAGCAACCTTGTGGAAATCCTGTAAGACTTAACAGCAAGCTAGAGGATATCCAGCAACCATTAGCGTTCTTCAGGATTAGTGTCCTTCAGGAAACCTCATAAGGGTTCACAAAATGAGCAGTAACCTTTATTCAACATCTCAGGCGTTAATAAACCAATTGTAAGCGCAGCAGCACCCAAAAGTGGACCAAGTTAGATGTGCACAGACTAGAAAGAGAAGACAGGACCATCTAGACAAGACTCACTCACTACAAGTAGTTCGGCTAGGTAGTGCTAAAAGCAGGCTGGTGTGAAATACTAAATTCTAACACTACCTTCACCTCCTGAACAGTGAAATATGATGTATTATATGAAAATACATAACGCCCTTTGTAGAAATGGAACAAACACTGCTGCCAAAAAATAACGGAAAGATGAAATCACGCGTAACGCGACACTTTGACGTTTACAACAATCAAAATCCAAACTTTCGATTTTAAACAGAATACCCTGAAACAACACTTCAACAACAGCCAGTATCGTTGATTCCCATACGATAGTACTCTAGCAGTGCAGCTGTTCGTGCTAGACCCACTCCCGCAGTGGCGGTGGGAGCGTGCTTGTCAGGCAGCGCACATGACGTCATCTCGGTCCGCTCCGCACTGAGAATCAGAGAGAGAGGGTCGTCCTGTGAATCTGATGTCACTTCGAAGAGATGGGAGTAGTCAAAGGAGGGAACCGCCGTGTTCAGAGAGGGTCACAAGAGAAGGGAGGGAAGCAGGAATGTACGGTATATTCGCTCGCAGATCCTTGTGAATTACCGGACACTTTCAGAGGTAATGTCAAGTAGGGGTGGTGCGGTAGGTACCAGCAGGGCCTGGTACGAGGGCAGGCAGAGTGTAGGGACACAGAAGTGTGTAGAGAAGTTAGAAACACGGTTAATATAACCGTCTAAATCAGGGTCTAGAGCCCTGCTGACTGGAAGTTGACCTCTGAGGTCAGCCACGCATAAAGTATCGTACTCATTACGTGATTTAATGACGGTGCGTTACAGGACGTTTTTGGAAGCCAATTTCGTAACGACCACCTCGGCCTTACAAAAAACTTACATGATTTAGTTTTTGCATGCGGATTACACGTACTATGCAAGTTATCTTGAGTGATTCTATTTTTCTTTAAAGTCAAGTTATTTAAAGATATCTTGAGCGATCCTACTTTTCTATGGTCAAGTTATTTAAATATATCGAGTTAAGTGCATCATATAAAAAGATTATCGACACGAAAATAATACTGATTTCTTTTTTTAGTTGATGCGAAGCGGCGTCAATGCGATAAGAATTGAGCGAAATAAAAGTTCAAACCTCACACAGCCTCATGAAAGCGACAAAAATGTCCCTGGAACTGGTAAGACAATACGATCTGAAGTACAATATACCGTCTCTGACAACAATACATTGGACTAAGTACTTCTCCCGCACGGCTCATAACCGCCAATAGCAGAGATAGATTTATAAGAGTAAGTATATTCACACCAATATCAATGTCTTACTTGAACGATAACAAAAGGTATATTCGACTAGAAATTATACGGGATTAACAGTGCCACTGTCGCACTAACAATCAAACAATTCGCCAAACTCCCACGAAAGACCGGTGTTGGCGTGTGTTAAAAACCGGTCTGGGACGAGCCAGACAGCCAGATAAAACAAAACGACAGGAGATAAAAACATCTCAAGTGGGATGAACTGCAGTGCCGTATCTCTAATCAACAGACCCGATATCTGACGGTTTTACGAAATTCCCCAAATTTTATTACAGCGGGGTTCTTTAGACCTGACACAGGAGAAGCCTACTAAAATAGATCAAACGCAATTTTTAACGAAGTCTCCGAAAGACAAGATGTCAGGTAGGATTGAGTGCAACAAACCATGACGGTTCAGAAAGTCCAATTATACTAGGACAGAGAGTTGAAGTTTATCTGGCACAGCACAGGACACAGGTGACTTCCAGAGTGCACTTCACACAATTAAAACAAAAAAGATCCGAAACTTAATTGGCCTTCGGAAAGAACAAAGAATTGACTGAAAAGTGGAGAAAGTTGTCCAAAACAAAACATATGCAACAAAGCATGAAACCAAGCTGCAGTTAGTCCAGTGGAAAAGTACGACGATGTACTGGGTGTAAGTACAAAGTTAGCCTCACAGCCTCTAGACCTAGGAAACTGTACTTGACAGCTAGTCCCCCGGGGCCAATCTTCTTCCACCACACGGTCACGTGCTCGTCACGTGACACGTGCAGTCCAACCAGCAGCCAGCTGGACGTCACGTGACGTCTGGAGTGCTGTGTGTTGCTACAGGCAGTCCCGGGAGAGCGGCTAACCAATGAAAAACATCTAAATGATAGTCAATCATAGGAAAACGTGCTATGTCCATGTAACGACCCCCGCGCTAAAAGCAACAGGTCAAAAGATAAAGAGGTTCCGGGTACACAAAACCAGGAATCGCTAAGTTTAGTAACCATGGGAACCGACCCCTCAGACTCAATTTATATATCTGGAGGCCGGAAATTAAAGCGATTTAATAAATACTAATAGCGTCCACCCTGGGTCCCAGCATCGAGACTGCATTAAATTTACCCTGTACATTTGCTGGTACTGGTAAAGACCAAACAGGGTAATTGGAGGTCATTATTGGAAGTTCTCAACCAATAGCCTTGCACAAACTGGCGCGCCACGTGCCAAATTCTGAGCGTGCGAAGTCCCATAACTATCGACAAGTACTATTAGCTTGGCAAGCGTCAACCCCCCTCCGGGTTGAAAAGCACATAGTTGGAACAGCCGCAAAACTCCTGAAAAACACTCCTTAGAACCACAGTAGCCAATTTATCAGGTCCACATCCATCCAATCCAATTAGGGAGAGTCACTACCATCAATCAGTAGAGCTGAGCTACATATGTAGCCAGATATATGTAGCCAGTATAGGCAGATACAAGCAGCCAGGCCGACAGTAGTAAATTCTAGAACCGTGCTGAAAAGGTACGTCCTCGTGTCAGAGTGGTGACAAGTTAAGGGACAATCACAGCGACAATATTAAGTATCCCCGCAACGCTGAGAGCTGAGCGACAATACGTATCTAAGTAACGTCGTACATGCCTGTCAGGAGGATATTGGTTTATGCTGCCTTCTTAATTATACTGAGCTGTGTCGGCTCAAGAAAACTACGCGCTTGTCACGAGTTACAACTTTGACTTGGTGAACTGGTAATTTAGTTCTTATGAAAGCGAAAGGTTTCAGTTGAGTTGACGGGCGACTCTAGGTTACTTTCACACGATAGATAACCTAATTCTGATAAATCAATCAAGATTCAAAGGTGAGCTGATCAGACAGGTTACGAGAGAGCATGTTGATGAAAACCTGATGCAACAAAACAAGCCTGTGAGCAGCTGCAAATTGCGGGTGTCCAGGAAACTACAAACTTGGCCACGTGATTGCCATGGGAATCTGCACAAATACAGACAGCTTTTCAAGGAATAGTGTGTATTTGAGGAGTTAGGCACCACGCTATAGCCAGCAGGATATAGAAGTAGTAGGAGAATAATTATGGGTATATCATGTTCAGAACAGAGCTTTCGGCACGCGAATTATGTTAGGCAGAAAATTAACTTGATTTAACACGTCATGGTGGACGAAGCTTAGGAAGGTCATGTGAGACTGTGAGAGGTAGAGCGGAATCAAAGCATGAGAAAAATATAAACTTCTGGCGTTAACTTTAACTTTAGTAGATGAGATAAAGGGAAAAGAGATACAATGCCCGTACTGGGAAGTCCATTGTTTTCACCTGCTCCTTCTCCTTCTATGTCGAACCACCTTCTAACTGTCCCCAAACGGTCCAGTCCAATTTACGGGTCCGAGACTGCTTCATCTCCCATCGGGCATTCCTCGAACGAGAAATAAAAATTCCAGGGTAATTGGAGCGCTGTGGTCACATGGGAGGGTGACCGTTCAACATTTCAAATTAAAGTTCAGCTGGACAGATAAGGGACCGAGGTACTGATAGATTAGGGATCAAGGTTAGGTTCTCACATGAGCTTAGTGCAACCAAAAATAGCATACAATATTCAACATTGTGACACGTGTAATAACGATGACGGAATTGTAATGAGAACGTCGTGGGAGCTATAATGTCACACTCCCTGTCAGATCACTGTGACGTCATCGCTACCAGCTAGCTCTATCACTACTTATCTGGTGGTCAGACTTCCAGTTCAGCTCTACTTCACCCGGTCTCCAAGGAGATAACGTCAAACTAATCATCCTTATTTTCATGGCAGCACGCTAAATACATGTGCGGGGGCATGACAAGAAACCACAGACCAGATTCCAGACAAAGCTGTGGAAAACAAGGAACGATGGAACGGCTTATCGTTTCTATCTCGTTCTCTGTCAGGAGCTCCAGATATTAGCATTACTCGGTCTCTAACGTTGTGGCTCAACAGATTATGCCCTATAAGTCCAGCTTAATTTAACTGAGCGCCAAAGGAGCGCAACCAATCGGAGGAGTGAGTGTGTGGCTCAGAGTTATGATACCAGGTCCAGATTTCAATGATGATCAGCAGATCAGAGCTACCTGCTTCCCACTTAACATCAAGTGGACAGCAGGGGACTAGAGACATAGAGAGAGCGATTAAGAGATACAATGGTCACTGCATATCAGTCGGCGAGATCGGTTCAATTATATGCCTCACGTGAAGACTTGTGTAGTCAAACCAGCACAATACAAACGGACTGAGGTTTGAGGATTCAAACCGGCTTCCCGAATATTCCGCTCGAAAAGCCGGACAAAATCATGGGAACTTTAGCCTGATGTCGGTGAAAGAGAAAAGAACGGAAGACAGACTAAGCAAGCTCGCGATGATCTCGCACACAAAGACAAAGGAGAAAGAAAGAGAACTGTATAACATGAGCGAGGGACACGTCAAGCTAGCATGCAGCCGCTCCGCTACAACTCTCTAATATGCTGATTTGAGTTAATGCACCGAGTTTGCTGAAAACATACAATATATCCGCTATATATAATGTAAAATTTTAAAAGAGAATGTACACACCAAAGACGATGGAAAGAGCGCACAACACGTTTTCTGGATGCAGGAGTGGGCGGATAGGAGGATGAATCAAACACGCACAAAGTGCTGAACGTGACAAGTTCACCTGTAGAGATTCCCTGAGAATTTTGGGATCGCAAGACGAAATTTTATACACGCTGTCGCAGTCAACACAGTCAAAGTATTAATGAACATAACACATTTCTTGGAGCGTGTAGTGAGCGAAGCAGTACTCGCGTGACAACATCTCCGACTTGAAATAAAGTGACATTTCACTCGGTTTTCCATTTGCTGGTAGGAAATATGCAATGTTCATAACTAATTGATTTGAGCAGGAACAAGTCGAACCAGTGAAGAAGACACGAGATTATCAATCCAACATTTTAAAGTGACTGTTAAAACTGTGCAGACGTCAAGTATATTTTTACTGTCATTTTAGGATTTCATTCATAGCAACCCACATTTAATTTTTCAAGCCAACATTTCATAACTAAACCGATTCTTCAGCAATACTTGCCGGTTGCCCAGCAGTAATGAATCTAAAAATGAAACTTTTGTTTTTAGAATAACTTGTATGATCTGGCCCGGTAAATACTATACGTGATATTAGCGAGTACACATATTAAGTAATGTGCTCTCCCACTTAAGCCCCATTTACCCGGATAAAAGAGGAATGAGCTCGATGACCGCACGTGACTGAAATACTGATTTCTGATTGGTTAGCTAATATTGGAAGCAGACTCCTGATTGGATGAGGGTGGGGGAGCGTGAGATGGCGGATAGATCGGTAAACACCTTGTATGCGAGGGAGGCCGAGGGATGGCTGCTCATCCTCAACAAAACACGTGATCAAGGCCAGCCAGCTAACGACCCGTTGTGTAAACTGTGACCTCATAGTCAAACCACTGAACACTCTACACGCACTATGTGTGCAGCAAGCCTTTGTTTTCATTCTTAGTGAATAGGGAAATTCCATCACGAAGCAAGTGCCAAGGGTATCACTCTGTTCGGTAATGATGAGGGCAGATTAAACAGATTACACAAATTGCCCCATTGTCTGTATACATGGTATGAGTAAAAGCTCCCCAGTGAACTCTGTCTGAAACACAGGATGGTCTATTTATTTAAGTGATACCCTCTTCTTCTTCTCTCGGTGGTAAAAGTAGAGGTGATCTAATCTCTGGTCCGTGACGGAGCCGCTTTTTTGTGCGGTACACTCGCTGAAATTCGGAAATGTGGTTTAAGGACCCGGAATATTCACCGTGGAAACGACATTACGACACTAGACATTTAGGGATCTCAGTGGTAACGGTGAAAAGTGAGGGTTAGTGACGCACATATTACACTAAAATTCAGATAAAAACTGTGTACTGTAATTTGTCATCGTATTTGCGAGTATATAATCACATGTAAATATCACAAATTACAGTATCTTGCAAATTTCTCCAACTCCCTTTGACTACCGCGACAGAGAGAATATTCCTGGAATCTTTTCATCACTCGGAATTTCACTAGTTTAAATCTTTAAAATGTTCTCATAACAGCATAAGGAGACATAGCTCACCGTTTCGAGCGAACATTTTCCCATGAAGAAGCTCCCTTGTTTCTACACGCACAATCAGCGCTTTAACAGGCTCGGAAATAAATTAAACTTACTTCGGGTAATTAAGCGGTGATTTTTCCAGAATAACCGTGGATATTTCGGAAAAGGAAGAAATTTTAATTGGACGAATAGTGGATGAAAGGAAAATGCGACAGGCAGGGAACACATGCGAGTTCAGGGCAGCTCACTGAAATATTTGGAAGAAAAGACACGCACACAACGTACAATTGATAACACTAAAGGACACATTTTTCTATTTTGTGTACACAAAAAGGGCATTTCAGCCCTAAAGCATTTGTTTGCTACGGGGGTGCGCTAATGGCAGAGCAAGTGATTGAGGGAATCGAGCGGACAAGGAGAGAAAGGTCGGGGTGGAACAAAGAAATAATGGAGGTATGGGGCAACAGATCCTTTTAAGCGAGGGACAGCCAAACAGGGCGAGGGTTCATTAAAATCAACATTCAAATGGCCAACTTTATATGTTCCGAGAAAGGTCCCCTGCTTCTTATTTGGTAATATTCATTTATTACAACCAGCATCATGTTGGGATTGAGAAGTGGAAGAAGAAATGGGATATCCATTTTGTCAACTGATTTAGTAGGGAAGTGGAGACAACCTGACCAGGCCAGGGTCATCCAAATAAAAGATTAGGGAGGTGATGTGTACAGGTTACAAATGGTGCGAAGGAAAGAGATAGGAAGAGACAAAAATAGGGGGTCATCATTTCTCTTTATGCAGTGAGATGTGTGTAGGAAGAAATCAGATAACGTTTATTAATCTGAGATTTAATACACATAAAACATGCAGATTTCTCAGTTCCAGAAAGAAATTCAGGCTGGCTGAACTTGAAAAGTAGAAAATCTGTTCGCTTAAATATGGTCGCTGATAACAACACTTCCAATTTTTATACATGAAAAGCAGTCGGATTGAAAAAAAGAGTATTTCACTGTTTTATACCAAGTTTAAGGAACAGAACCTCAATTGGGTGCATCTGGAGAGTAAATACTAAGTATGCTGTAGACCTCATACCTTTTAAGTGTTCGGCACTCTTGACAAATACCGCTTGTACCAAGAGCCACGACGGCTAATTATTTGACATTTGAAACGGTTCCTAAACAGAGGGCGAGTCTGCTGACTTCTGGACACAGTTGCTAAAAGCGTGGCCTGACAACAATTTACCACTACATGAAAAGTGCGGCTTTAAAAAGGAACCTTTCCAGACACGAAGAATTGTTTGGGGTGAATCTTAGCAACCAGTTGAAATCAATTCAAATAACTCCAGCGCAGCTTCAAGCCTGGTATTTTGGCACCCTGTTCGACGAAAGTGAGTGAGAAAAAATATGTGAAAATTTGAGTAATATGCCAAATTTGGGCTGGGAAAGCTAACGAATTAAAAACGCTAAGTACAACAATTTTCTGTTTACCAAATATCACATGTCCATTGTGCGTGTCTGATACAGCTTCGTGGTCGACATAAGGAGAGAACGAAGAATTTGCCCTGTCCAGCATTGAATAATGAAATATACTGTCCACGTGAGAGAAAATGAGTACTTTGTGGGTTGACATCAGACGGCACTTCTATCAGTACCATTTCATCAATACGGATCAAGCTAAAACTTCTAGAATAAAGATGTTAATGTCTCCTTCTAGATCACAACTTATTCGAGACTCCGGCAGCATCCTCCATTATTTTGCGACAATAGAAAAACAGTTCATTCCAGCAATTCATTACATATATATACGATATGTATACGATAAACCGTAGTGTATTAGAAACGAAATAGTCCGAGAACTTATCCAACACAACGGTTTGTGCGACCAAGTATTTTATCCTCTAATGCAGAACAGCGATTCCGACATTACGACAACTCAACGACACACCGGTGCGGACAATATGAAAAATGCAGTGGAAACACGTGCAATGAGCATTGAATATTTTTCGTTCTGCATGGGAACGTAAGACTGAACACTTTACACGATGATTATCGAAATCTAAATTCAAATAAGTACAATATTTGACTTGCTAAATTTCAACAAATCATAATATCGTTTGACAACTTAGGATCCTTTATTCTTTAAGTCGTCATTCACTATCAGGACTACCATTCGAACTATTTTCATGTGTCAAACCTAAACAGTGCTAAATCAGTGATGCGTTTCAGCAACTCTGTGTCTTTACCTCATGTAAAATCTCGTGCTGACTTACTTCCTCACGAAGACAGAAATCCAGATATGCAACTTGGAAAAATATTTGTCGTAGGATGAGGGTACAATCGGTAATTAAACCACGTGCTGGAGATTGAGAGTGTATTCGGGTTTCATTTATCCCACAGTGTATAGCAGTAACGTGATGCGATGTGGACGGAGGATTAGTGACAATCTATAGCAGATAGTAGAATTTCAATACACATTACTCCAACAATCACACACACACACACACACACACACGCGGACACACCTGGTGATTCACACCATGTATTTTCTGGACTTTAAAGGCAGTATTATCTCTCTAGCGTGTCTTAGAACTTCACAGTTTTGTGTCAACAGATTGCAAGATATCGTGAGATTAGCTACACGCTGATCAAACATTTCCCGTAAATCATTTCGATCATACATTAACATCTATCATTTACAACTTACTTATACATAATGCGAAATTCAATCGCATATAATAAGTCTGACTTCATGAAGCTACAAGTTCTCTGAATTCAAAACATCGTGACTGATAGCACGGCGATTCACAATTATGATTCAAGAAACTCTAAATTGTCAAGAAACTTTATTCGTCTTGGCGTAGTGATTAGCATCGTGCCTCCACTTAAAATAGCGCAGTTAAAACTCAGACAGTAAATAAAGATTTCGGCAGCAGTGCGGGGCAGCAGGAACCAAGCCAACCAGCAAACTTTGTATCTGATCAGATAACCCGCATCTTTAACTGTTATACTGTATCTCCCGCCTAATTGCTAATTGTCTAGACAGTGGTGAGAGTGATTTAATGATTCTAATATTGTGCACCACTTTGAGCTTGATATTCGGGGATATGGTTAACTGAACGACTCCTAATGTAAACTATTTTCTTTAAACTATATCGCGCTTTTGTGGGCACATGGTAAGACTGTCGAAGAAACCAGTTAATACCATTCCAGTTAATACCATTCCAGTTAATACCATTCCAGTTAATACCATACCAGTTAATACCATTCCAGTTAATACCATTCCAGTTAATACCATTCCAGTTAATACCATTCCAGTTAATACCATTCCAGTTAATACCATACCAGTTAATACCATTCCAGTTAATACCATTCCAGTTAATACCATACCAGTTAATACCATACCAGTTAATACCATTCCAATTTAATTTGACTAGGACAGTTGAGGATATCTTATTTATACTAATCCGTAAAGACATTACAAGCCTCATTTCAGTTAACATTAGCTGGCGATAGAGCATCGGGGAGAAGGATGATAACGAATTTACTCGATAATGTATCTAAAACAAGGTATTCAACTGAAATGAAACAAGATGCTCGAAAATGCAACATTTCGAAGATGCCAACAGAAATGAAATTCGTTATAAATCTCTATATTTGAATGTTTTTACTTACTAGCACCTAACGACTGCACGTATAAATTATGATTTCAATCCACGAAGAAGGACGAAAACATGATAATAAGATGAACCATGAGAAAACCATAACAACGGCAACTGTCCGATAATTCTGATTTGCAGTACCATGCCAGGTGTCCTGGAGTACAACGACCTACTCTCATTAGATACAGACTGACGGACACCCCTGACACGCTAGTGAAAGATACTTGACGGCTACAACTATACCTACACATAGTGTGTAATGCAATTTTGTTAAACGGCAAAATGTTATAGCCAGGACACAAAATTCATCCATGGCCAGATTCCGAACTGAATCTTTGGGAAATATCTTTGTAGTTTTGTATCCTTAATTCAACTAGTACGTAAATTGATAATCTTTTGGATAATCGTATTAGGCAGATGAATTTAAACCAACGCCTCGAATCTAAAATGAAAATGCTAACTTATCATAGTTTCGCTTGCTATTATTCGAACAGCAATACACCTTGTCCTTAAGATTTTAAATTAACTGGCAACACTATCGAAACTATCCGCTCAGAACACGTTTCCTTTTCTCCATCTCCATTAGCAACAGCACTACAACATCACAAAAACCCACGTGACCCAGTGACGGTATTTAAAGAATGTCAAAATGTAAGATCACGGTGATGCGATCAAGCAACACTTTAAGGTGTGACGTGCGGTTCTACACAGGATCAAGATGTTTGTCCGACACATTTGCTTGACAGTGGAGGGACGACGAATTGTGACCTGTTGTGGTCTGAAGTTGGAGACTGAGATACTGGACCATACTCAGAAAAAGAGAAACGTGCCATTCCGGCAGGCCGGACTGAAACGATAAACCAGTCTGAGGTGGGTGCTGGCGGCTCGCATTTCGGGCAAATCCCTGTCAAGCAGGCTGGGAATTTGAGGGAGCAACGTGCCACAGCCTGACAGTTTTTGGCGCGGCGGAGGTTCCTTAATGGTAAATACTGGCGGGATTGCCAGAGGAGAATTGACCCGTGATATTTAGTGGTAAACTAGGGATTTGAGTGCTCGTTTAAGTTAATCGTACAAGACAGAATTTATAATGGTAAGAAGTGTCCATATAAACCTTTTCTTGAAATGATCTGGAGGAGGGAAAACTATTTTAAAGAATTTTCTCAGTTTGAATTTCTACCTTTTTTTAACGTTGACTTGATTTTAGAGTAAAGTTTAAGTTGATAAGTGGCACTAAACTAAAATGCCACATGAAGGCTACAAGCAAGCCGGATTTAAAATAGTGCGCAGAGAAAATGTTCATACATTTTATCTCAGTCCATTTTTCTGGGCCTGGCCAGGAATGTCGCACATCGATATATTCCCACTTCGAGGAAAGAAATTACACCGGAGTGCTCCCAAACCGACATAACAGCTCCCAAATCTCCCTCGGTCGTGAGTAGGTGAAATTCATTAGCACTTCATACCTCCTCCTTCAGCTCCTCTACAAGAACAGGGGAACTAACCCTAGCGTTAAGTGTTACAGTACCCCTGTAGTACCCAAAACAACCACACACACAGATATTGTTCTCCTCTGTAGAGAAAGTGAGCAGGTACACTGTTTCCGCTGTGTTGAGACACTTTCCTGGAGACATGTTGGCGGGCAGGACCAACTCTGCGGCACGAGGAGGGAGGGAAGGGGAGCATATTAAAATTGCTATCGGCTAATGATCAGGTTGAGGTATTGAAGAGAGGGAAAGAGGGCAGCGGGTTCTTCTGTGTGGAAAATATAAAACAATAATAGAAATATTCTATTATAAGTTCTAGTATAAATTAAGATCGATATTGTGATATATATCTATTATTGATGTAAATTCTAGTTAGGCTACAACAAGTGTTATGATAGCAAACAAGACGTTATAGTACGTAGCTAAGATAACGACGCTCAGAGAGCTCTGGTTAATCATAACATCCAGGACATTTAATTCCTTTATTTCTTGTTGGATTAAATTTACCTGCGTCTAGCTCGTATGTCCGTTTCAACAAGCCACAATTTATGTTCTGTACCGTAAAGCCATATATTTTTTTGATAGAAATTTGAAGAGGCAAACTTATATGACTGACGTCATAATTCACACACAAAATATCTCATCATTTACAATAACTAGCAGCTTTATAGCACTTACTTTTCTTTTAGCACTTGTTTTTCTATGCGGCCAGTGATACAAAGCCCATCATGGATAGACATAAAGACAATACGTAAATAAGAGGTAGCTAGACCAGCTTTACTTCCCCAAATATGTCCTAATCTAGAAACGAAATCCAAACTTTTGAATATAAGCATCCCGCCTCTTCTATATAGAACTTGACAAAAAGAAAAGCGTATTGGGCATTGGCCCTTGTGCCAATGATTACGTAAAATTTGACGTAAAATTTTCGGTTTACGGGTATAATTCCAATTGATCGCTTGTTGTACAATGTAGGTCTCAATATTCAATAATAATATCTGCTTAATTAGCGGTTACAGCAAGCTGAACAAAAGCCACACACATTGCCCCGGATGAATATGATTAGCCGGGCATCGGGCGACAGTGCGGCTACGTCTCTCTGGTCACAGCCATCCGGGCTACTAGTACACGATACCAGGAGATGCCGAGCTGGGCTCGCAATTATCGGCCATTTGTAAATACAGGGTACACTAATTAGGATATCTGCTGTTGTGTGATTATTATTATGATATATCCGCATACAAATAGTATAAATTAGGGAAATCATGTGGCGGGAGAAACTTAAAACTGAGAATCGCAGTACTGCTATGACCAAAATTATAATATTCTCCCTAGTAAAAGTAGGAAAAACATCGACTCACTTGTCAGCGGGGAGAGGAGAGGGAGGAAAGTGTTTATTATGTAACGGGGTAATATAATATCAGGACGTGGAGAAGGATATAGGGAGAGCTGATAGAGGGCAAGCAAAGTCGGTAATACACCAGGTCACGAAGTTAAGTGTTTACACCATATTTGGAGATTTGCGAGGGGTCACCACGGCTCCACACCGAATTAAAGGACAGAGAGCAGGTTATGTCGGCGTGGAGAGTGGGGATGTTTTAGTGGATTTTGTTGAAGAATATTATTGAATATGGGGATATAAATAGTGGAGCCCGATAACACATCTGAAAACTAAACCGCAGTTCATAGGCGAGGAATTAATCCTAAGGAAATGTCTATGAAACGTCAAATCACTTTAAGTTTCTAGGACTGTAATGAGGCATAGAAAAACTAAGAAAAACGGTAAATTTCTGGTAAGTCTGATAAACAAACAAATCATTATTAACTAAGATTAAAACGATCGATAACAAACAGATAATAAAGGATGGTGCTATAACACTCACCGAGACGCCGGGCGGCTCCGTATCGCTTGTGTCTTGTCATTCTGCTCACCGATATACCATCCTTCTTTTCATAAGGAGAAACACGATTAAAACCAGAGCTAAACATGGCGAGATGAAACTTGATCAACAAATATGGAGAAAGGTGAGATAAGGTGAAGAAGCGGTAGAGGTGACGATGGGTCGAGTTTGTCAAAAACGAGTAGCTACCAAAACAGACACTCTGTCATGATGTTGTCTTGATGTCGAAAATTGGTGGTTGAAGTGTCATCTAATTATCAAATAAACGGGGGCGAGTCAACATCAGGAGTACGCTGTGATTGGTGGTCGAGTATGTGTGTGTCAAGGGGGACCTCACGGAACACGAGCGGTTAAATTAGATTCGATTCGCCTTTGATTTTGATTAAATCAGGGGCGGGTGGTGAGTGTACTGTTTGTGAACAGTCTTGTGAGTATGAACCTGAGAATCTCCGCTAGCACTGATAGTGCTGGAGAGCAAATTTAACGGCCGACAAAGCGAGAAGCGCGAGATCTCGCCAACGATCTTCGCTTCTGGAAATATATATAACCGGTCGTTTAAAATTCCTTCTCGTCAACACAAATTCGAGCAGCACAGTTCTAAACAGCTAAACACGGTAAAAGTCAATGATTTTAATCTCCCATTCAGCGAGCTTGAGTAAGGTTGGAACGAGAGCGAGATCGCACTGGTGAGAAATGCAAGAGGGAAACAAAGAAATTAGCGTCGGACAGGGGCGGTCCTCCAGTGAACAGGGTCATCGCGGTGAGTACTAGGTACCCTGAACAGATACTTGACACTTCTTTCTGCTCTACTGCCACACTAAACCTATCTGGACATGATGTAACCATAACAACGAGCCGTCCTCCCCCTCTGTGCGTATTCACACTGAAGTTTTGCTCACAGACAAAACACGAGACAGAGTGAGAGAGAGAGCTCGACAAACTGGTCTATCACACAAAGAGCGTGTATCTAAGTATCAAATAAGTATCAAGAACAAACGACAGGCAGCTGTGCGATATGATATAGCATTATCATTAAGAATTGGAGAGGGAGGGAGCGCGAGTGCTATAGTGGGGAGGGCCGATGTTGGGGAACCGTGAAATGCGGTAAAGAGGAGAGTTAGAGAAGGAGTGAAGTTGCGATGAGGAGGTAATGAATATTTTTAGAGAGATGTCGTCCCGGACAGTAAGTAAAGGTGGGACACAAACACTGACGTTCACACTCACTGTAATAGGATCTCTCCGGGACAGGGAGGAGGAGCCAATGTTGGACAGGTTTGAAAAAGGGGACAACCAATAAGGAGCCGGGCAGTTTCACAAGCGAAGAAGTAGGAAGTAACGATATCAGGGGCGACTGAGGAACAATGCACACTCACTGTTAATCAGTAATTAATGTCAGGGACAGCGCGCTGCACCCCACTACCCAGCAACTCTGGTGGTCACGTGACGGGCGACCCGCCAATCATATCCGTCTTCAATTCATCAAGCAGGAGCTCGCGAGATTGCATGCAGCACATTCTCCGAGGAGGCAATGTAAAAATACTGTAGAGCTGGACCTAGCCGGCCCCACCACACGGGTCCTAATTACACTCAGTCACTTCTAATTGAATTTGTAGACAGATCGATCACATGACTGCGGAGGTTCAAGTGATGTTCCGTGTACATTGTGTACACCAACACAGAGAGCACTACGAACAGTACTTCTAGCTGGCTTCACGCCGGTAAGAGGGCAGTTCGGCTTGTGGTCTCTACACGGCGACCTCGTCACGACGGCTATGTAAACAACATTTCACAGCTCGGTCGGAAGCTAACTTGCCGCTGCTGCTGCAACCGTATATACCAGATTAGATATCAGCCGAGTTGAACTGAAGTTAAACGATCTAACGTCCAGACCAACTAACTGCGTGCCTACCTCTTTCCTTGATTTAATAAGGACGCGGGAGAACGATATTTCTAGCGTTTCCGACATTTAGTGCCGTTTTACTGGTTGTGTTCGGCCTGAATTGCGTCTTGTGAAGGAGGTGATTATAGTGAGTAGATATTGACAGGCAGCCGACTAATAGCAAAAACACGGTGCAAGTGCAAAGAGGGCAGCCGATATTTAACGGCCCTCGGCAAATTACACTAATGGGAGGGTGAAGTGAGGCAGCAAGAAGGAGAGAGAGAGAGAGTAGAGCTGGTAATTACAGTAGATGATCGACAGTATTTACACACCGCAATACGGCACTTATTTAAGATACAATAATTTCACTCCTTTGTGTTACGTTCTCTCGGCGCGGTTATCCGCAAGTATAGGCCGACACGAAATTAACGTCAATTAGGATCAATTAAGAGCACGGCTATCAACCTTAAACACTCGTCGACAAACTTAGCACAATGCTAACTTAATTTAAAATTCACACAAAACGGAGCTAAACGAGAGGTTGGGCTGATGTGAACTACTATAGATACAGGTCCTTAGTTCAAAAAGCCGAAGGGTGGACCTTTACATCATTCAATCATTCGATAATACCTATTGATAGGTAGATCCCGCCATTATGTCACAGCTTTTTCTCCCACTAAACAAAGAGCAACGAGAGCTAATGGAACAAATTAGCAGGGTAACAGTAAGGACTGAAGTATCATTAAGGAGCGATACACTCCACATATACAGGATATCGGCGAGCCGTGAAATTCCATCAGTACAGACCTTGATGACACGTCTGGTGTACCAGCCTCATTAACACAACTTTGCATTAAAACTGTTTTAGGAAATATGGGGCTCCAAGTAGGTGATGTTGCACTTAAATGGGGTGTCGTGAGGGTAAGAGACTGTGTGAGTGTGTGTGGGGAGAAATGTTGGAGCAAGGGGAAAACCGCTACGAGAGAGAGATAAAGGGGCGAGAAAGAGCATAATATTATCACACATTTATTGAACCATTTCACATGTTGAAATGATATTCTGAACAAAACGTGAGGGAAGGAAAATGGTCGCCAATGAGAAGGAAAGGATGACGTTCGGACTACAGGTCTGCGGGACGGGGAAAGTGCGGTAGAAGTAGATCGAAAATGCGTGCCGGGGAGCGATCTCTGTGGTGGTGCATATTTATAGAGGATGTACTTAAATAGAGCGTGAGACAGAGTGAAAGGGAGGGTGTAGTGAGCTAATATAGACTAAACTTCCCTCAAAAAGACCACAGCCTAGACAGTTTCTCCTTGTGTTCTCTCCGTTGTTCTGATCAGTGGAGAGTGTGATTAAAGACACTAGCACGATTCAGAGGCGGTCAAATCGAGTCGTTATCCAATTAGAGAGATAAGCGGTTTTCTGTTGAACTCTAATCTTTATTTCTTAGATGATGACAATTTGAGTAGATCGCGAGTTAGACTGGGGCAATGCCCAATGGAATTTAAAGAAGCCCAACTGTCACAACGCGTGCATTCGATCATTGGGAGTCATTCAATTGGAATTCCCAAAATTACAGATCTGCTCTGATAAATTGTTATTCAAACCTCTGACAAAATGAAAGTTAAAAGAAAAGAAGACAATGATGACGGAAGTAGCTGTGAAACCACTCCTGCCGTGTCAGCATGACCAGGGTAATGAACGTAGGGTCGCGTAACTCGACCCCATCTCTAGGATTGGTCCGACAAAATCGCACACAATTTGAAACAAAGTAAGCGAAAATGAGGTATCAAGAAACAAATTAGAGGGCCGCTAGTGAGATTAGTTGTGGAGCCTAGAGGCTACCTAGCTCTCCGGACAGCCAGATCCACTCTCTCTCTGAGAACCATTACCGGAACACACCTGCCGGCCAGCCGACCGTGAATACAATACTTACTAACACGGTAACGACCGTACATACGGTGACTACAAAGACAGAATACAGAGGACAGCACAATGCAACTAACCAGTCAGTTAAGTCGACTTTAGATCGGCGAGTCAGGAGCAGTCTTTTAGTTTTACTTTTATGTCGGAACTTCAGGCGTCTTGGTTCATACAGCTAGGTAGGGGAATTACAAACGTAGTTATTACTCGAGTATAATTCTTATTCAGAGTTTAATGAAATATAGTAATAAATGCGAGTATAACTGCGACATGGTCGGAATGAACAATAGCGGTGGAAGTGCTTGCAGATACAGTTGCGAATGTAACGTTACAGATAACTGTTGCAAGAGTTTCCGATCAATTGATGCAGCAGAGCACACTATTTTTAGCAGCAATATGAACGGAAGTGGGCTGAACTTTCATGAATATCGGCAACTTAATATAATTTTAAATACTTAACCACCTGCTGTTATAGGAGTAATAATCTTAAACTAAGGCCAAACTTTCTGCAACTAACACGAAATGAACAACGAACAGGAACTTCAAACCCAGGTTTCACTTTTATCTTGCTTTTAAACTTTTTATTTGTGCAAGTGATAGGCTGCATTGCGAAGAATTGGAAAATGGTTATCGAGTTCGATGATGACTACTATAAATTTCGATAGTGAGTCTGCAGTGAACATCAGCTGCCGCCTGCCAGCTCAGGAAATTAAAACAACCACGCGCAACTAAATGAGGGCGAACATTACATGCGCAGCGCAATGGCTCGTGCAATCTTGATTACAACACGTGCTAATGCCCATGCGCGGCTTTTCTTAATTTTCATATGGCCCACGAGGTACGATGTAAGAGATAGAATCCGTTGCTGCAAATTCGTCTTCGCGCCTTACAGCTGCGACACACTCCGCGTTTTAACATGGCGACTGTACTGATACATGTCAATAGATAACAGACTGATGAAACTTATGTGATAAGTACTCAACAGACAAATCAACGTAGGAAAATCTGGTGTGAACTACCTTAAATGGGGGTTCAAGTTCGTAAGATCTCGATGCAATCGCTAATCCGCTTGATAGCCATCCAATTGACGATCGTGGGAATGACATAATAATCGCCTAATGCTGACGGGAAAATCGCGATAAGTGGGAAACCGGACACCTTTCTGGTAATTTTCTCTAATTGCAAATATCACCCACTGTATATCGATAACTAAAACCTTATAAAAATCGCCTCATTTTATCAAATGAAAGAGAACATAAAAATATACCCCTAAAGTGTTCTTCTTACAACTTCCAAAGTTTGAAAGTGTTGATAATCATTTGATAGGGTAATATTACATCATCATTTGATAGGATAATATTACACAAATATGAGATTGACAAGGCTAACGATGGTGTCAGGAAGAAGGAGGATACTACTTCATAGTCGCAGTGCTGTTTTTATTTGAGAAATAATAGAACTGCCTGAAATTCACTAAGAAATTTCTCTTTAAACAACTCAGACCTACAAGATGGGAAGTGTTTACTTGATGATGTAGTGTCATAAATAATACTTTCTTACATACTTTAAGTTATCAATGTCATTTCCAAACAACCTGCAAGACTGAAAAGTAACAAAACCCCTCAAATGAAATGAGATAGACCATAGAACTGTGACTGTAGTATGGACAAATTCCAGGGCAACAGCTGTTAACTTTACACTGAAACAATGTGTCAAATAACATTTAGACATCGAGAATGTGAAACTTAGCAACATTTAGAACCACAAGTAACACTATCTTTTGGGTTGAAATATCACAGTCTTAGCTAACTGACGTAGATATCGAATTGTAAAACAAGAACTTTTGATAGCGTTAACATGTAAATTGAGTCGACCAAATGGACGATGTTCAGCTGCAGCAGTCCAAATAAGATCCATGGTCTTGATCATTAGTTATAACACCATACGTCGAAATAACGCGAAGAAAGGTAAAAGCAACCTATTTTGTGCAAAACATACCACTTTTTCACAGACTAAACTACAGTTTGACTTCAAAAAGACCGCCAAACTTGTTCTACAGACTAAATCATCATCATTAACAATCTAGGAACGAATATTGATTGTATTGGGGAAAACAAAAACTTGTGCCTAAACTTGATGTTGAATGTAATGATTAGCTACTACAGTAAACACGTGACGACGGACAGGAAACAGGAAAGTTGAACCTGTCCCAGCTGCACTATAAAACCGCTAAATGGCTAACAACATAATCGGAAATGTTACGTAGCGGATAGTGTTACTATGTGCTTTATATAGAACTGACTCAGCCGAATAGCGGATTAAATTTAGGGGACTTTGAAACGTAGAGCACAAAATACAGCCCTACATTAAAAAAGTACGAAACGAAATACACAAAGAGTAGCAAAATTGCTCGTTTGCACGGTGCACACTGTTAGAAAGCCGGGAAAGAGTAGAACTTATTGCAAGAAATTAGGATTCAGGAACTGCGATTACTGTATATTAACGGTCGAAAGTTCTCGGTGTGTCGTGTGTCCAAATAACACTCCCGAGTTTGAACAGGACAGCAGATGCAAAGAAAGAGAAACTTTACAAATACAAACTAAAAGCCGTCGTGCTAAATGCAAACTCACACATGCTAACATACGGCAAGAAGATTAATAAAATGTTATATCAACAAGCAGAGAAACTTTCAAAGTTCTTTTGTTTTCCAGTTGATGGTAAATGTATATTCTGTATATTCAACGGAATCAGTTCTTAATGCGTGTCGGGTGACGCCTTCAGTAGATCAGAATAATGTTCAGTGGTTGTGTATGTTAACCTTACTAATGACGATATGTGTGAAAACTGTAAGATCATCACTTAGTGAACAGCATTGATAGGGTGGCATGATGAAAATGTGTATAATGAAATTATAAATTTCAATGTCATAAACTTATCTAATCCGTTCAAATGCAAATGCTCAAGGCATAATTATGGTAGACATTTATTCAGTCGATTGATCATAAAAAGAAAAAGAATTCATAAAGAAATTTGTATTGTAACAAAATGCATCCATGATACATAACACTACTTCATACCAAATTCATGAGTCTCAATATTTATAAATTTAAATTGGCCTACTGTCGTTTAAAAATTATTCCAGTTGTTTGAAAATTGATAGGAGCTAATATTTACAGCAAATTTTAGGGGCTAATATTTACAGCAAATTTTTAGGAGCTAATATTTACAGCAAATTTTTACGGCAGATCTTTGCATGTACAGTAAAAACATAGAAATTTGAACATAGATATTAAACAGGTATAAAATTGAATTTTAAAGAATATTCTCAAACGTTTGTAAAAATTACTAATCCCTTCAAAGACATTTCTATACTTCTGCTTTTGCAGCATTTTCCTCACGCAAGGCAAAACTATCATACAATTTCATTAACAAAACCTGCTGCTTGATAAAGTGGAACAGATTCTCGGACTCATGGTAAGAATTATTAACTTTGCCCCAATAAACATCTGACTGTACAAGAAGTCTTTTTCGGTCAGGATCAATCTGATCTGCAAGGTAGTGGCACTTGTGATACCTCTTGAAAAACTGAGATCTTGCATCCAAATCTTCGGGAACGGAAAAAGAAAATGCCAGCACTTGTTTTGAAGAATCGCCATACACAATGAGATATTTACCCCACACTGCACAATTGATAGCATTTCCAAGAAGACAGGAATTGTTTTTCTCACTCATGTATTTAGAATTGTCAGCACTAAGGTGCGACAGGTCCAGAGTTGTTCTGACTATATTGGAGGTTGCAGCTGACACTATCATCACAGACTTGTCTATCTTTATGAAAAGATAAGCAGATTTGGTGAGGTAGTGAGGTGGAGAAATACAGAAACTAAATTTGGAGCTGGCTTCTTTGAGAGTCTGAGCTTGTTCGACCGTTAAAGGTATCTTGATCTTGTTGTTAAAGAAAGAGAGATTTCTAGCGTTGAGAAGAATAATGGAGATGTAGGGTTGTACCCCGTACATCGGGTTAAGGAATATAAAACAGTATGCAATGATGGACTTGCATGGAGAACTAGCTACTCCTAATAGTTTAGAGGGTCTGCAGTTCTTCATCTTGAACATCTGAGATTTCATTGCTACCAAAGATCGTCCAATTATTTTGTTGACAACAACAGTTCCAGAAACTTCCAACTCATAGGATAAATTGACAGAACTCACATAAGTCCTTTCAACCAAACCACTCTCTGTATTTTCTCTAATGCTGGTAGGCTTATTTCCATAGTCCATCTCAAGGAAATCCTTTTCGGCAGATTTAGCAGCTTGCAGAACCTCCTGCCGAGTTTTTCCACTCTTGGTATTGTAATGACTGGTAAGCCCTTTTACTAGTCTCAAATAATCCAAGTCATTTCCTTGGACTAGTTTCTTAGATGGAATGACATAACCGTACGCATCAAAGGAATCTCTAAAATACTCCCACTCTATTATGCAGCACTGCTCATCATATGAATAGAATGTGTACTCGTCTTTAAACAAAATATGCTGGATCTTTGCCCTGTGGCCCTTGCAAATATCCACTTTTGCTCCATTGTCGGTTGTGTGGACAATATCGCTGTATTGTGGAATGTCATCTGGAAGCAGAACAATGTCATCCACATCAAAACAGACCCTCAATATCTCGAAATTCTGACAGACCACAAAGAAAACAGGCTGTTCTCCGCTAATTGTGTAGATGGGAGCAGGATAAACTTGCAAGGGTACATGACGCACTGCCCTGTCTGAGTCTGCTTGGGCAAAAGATCCATGTGAAATTTTTAGATCCAAACCATCAAAACTACTTTTTAGTTTCATAAAGTTTTGTGAAGGCCCTTGCCTATTAGACTTCTTTGAAGAAGTTCCTTGGGACTGGGTTTGCCTGGGTTTAGGGTTGAAAAATTGATAAATTAAAACCTTTCCAGATGATGTTGTGGCTACAATTCCTTGCTCATCATCGAACCATGAGAGGTGAATTACGTCATCAGAGTCTAAATATTTTCTACAAACCAATGAGTTGTCATCACATCTCAACACATTCACACAGGTTTTCATGGATACTGCAGCATATTTCATTGACTTTGAGATAGCAAGAGTCAAAACTGGATGACTAAAAGACAAATCTATTGGTTCTCCCCCTATGTGCTTCCACATCCATATTTCTGTCGATGAATAATTTGTAAAGTTTGTAGGTAAATACACTTTTTCCAGGCATTGAATGTCAAATACTCTCAAGGCTGAAAGAATGTCACCATCAAATTTGAATTCGTCCTCTACTTCTGATGTGATACCGTCTTCAGTCTCCTGATGTTCAATGATGCTGCTTAAATGAAGCTTGTGAAAAAATCGCTCATCTTTCCTCTTGTTTCTTTCCATGCAAATCTCTGACATAAGATTTTTACAAATATCCATTTCATTAGGAACATTTTGGCCAGTTTGATTGGCTGAGCTCAGTTTATTAACTTGAATGATTGACTGAAGAATGAGTGATGATGCAAGAGAACCAGAAATGTCTAAATCTCCAATGCATTGCTTCACGATAAGTTTAATCTCTTTAATTGTGACTTCATTCCAGAGTTCCTCAAACATTTCTACAACAACCGATTGTTTAATTGATTTGGAAATAAGGTTTTCTACCAAAGTTTCATAGTCTTCCGATATTGCTGTATAGTACTTTAGTTTTTCCCTGTAAGGTCTAGACACATCTACCTCTCTCACTGCATCGTAAACCAATCCCACTAACATATTTTTTATCCAAGTTGAATCAAAAGACTGTAAATTGTGCAAAGGAGGGGGAGTTGGAGGCTGAGCAGTCTCCAAAAATGGCTTGATCAATAATCTGTTTGATAGCTTTCTGTGTCTTTCAATTAATTCCATTCGTTGGCTCATCAGTAATTCGCGCTGTTGACGAAGTTGGTCCATTGTGAAGTTGGAATCGAGAGATAGAACATCGATTGAGTTCATTTCAGGTATGCACCTGTGGAAGCATTTTGTCATCCATATATATTAAAAATAAGAAAGAGGAAAGGGAGAGGACACCGAGAGGAGGACTGGAACCACCTTAATGATAAATAAAACACAAATTGCATCTATTTAGAGATTATTTTTTAATCCTTTCTTAGTGTTACATCATAGAGTGTTACTACAACGATCTACACGAGCACCAATTTGTTAATTTTTGGCTATTTTTCCCAACTCCCTAGCTACCTGCAATTATCGCTAGCAGTAGCTTACCACTATTTTTGCTTACCACCCACTATGTTACCAGGCACACATTTACCTTATTCATGCTGTTTCATAGTTGCCTCTATTTTCCACTAGCTTGCGGCCTGATTTAATAAACATAAATCTGGAAGTGACTTGGTGCCGTCCATCAAGCATTCATATCATTCATTATGTTAACTGATTGAAAACTTTAAGAGCAGCAGTCCTGCAAGCTCCTTCACATTGTTAGGATCATCTTGTGCAGTGTCACAGATATTTCCCTTAGTGACAGCCTACCTACCGAACTACCAATAAATCAGACCACTTTGAATCTGACCACTTTAAACCATCAGCTTTGCTTTTTTTTGCCTTCGGCAAACAAAGGATGAGAGATGGAAAAATATACCCTTCCCTCCTCTCTGGTTTTCTACGTGACGGTAACTATCCAAGCATGTGAAATCTTAATATCATACTTTTCTCAATATCCTCATGTAGGTTATGTGTGATAAATTGATGCTGAATGTATTTGGCAATTAGTATACTTTTCTCAATGCAAACGGTTAGATTTTGGCCAATCCAGGTTAAACTCTTTTGCCAGATTGCTTTTTGGCCATTTAATAAGCATAAAATGCGAAATTTTTGCCTTTGGAAAGCTGAATTTACTTTTTAATCTGTTGCTTGGAGCTCAAAGTTAGATGAATAGATCCAATACAATTCTGCCCCAAAAAGTGAAATCTGTACAATATACAGGATTGACAAAGGAATGGGTCTGAAACTGAATATCACTTCATAGGAACACTTTATGAGAAAAAAGCAAACATAGAACATTTCTGGGACACATAAAATTTCATCTTGATCAACATAATCTATTATTTGATATTAGATGACGGTTGACGGATTGTGTAGTAACTATTATAATAATAGCCGAATGTGAAGTGGGTCGAGGTTGACACTAGTGGTCAGCACACCTGGGGTTGGTAACAGCAGTAGTGAACTCTAAGTTGATGGCTGGTAACAGGATAGGACTTGGAATAATACAGTTGGTTTAACACCTGTACAACACCGGCACCTCAGAGCTGCTACCAGTTGTATTTTTATGTAATGATCTTATATGAGAGAAAATGAAAGAAAAACGAGTACAAAACACAAAAGAAACGAAATTTGTTTAGTCATTTTTTATGACAGGTCAAAAAAGGTATAAAAGAAGAAGAAAGGGAAAAAAGGAATTAAGGGAAAAAATTTACAAGGTCTTTGTTATTTTACTGTGACATTTTAAGCCCTTTTTTATATGAATATCTGTTTGCGCATTTTGTGCCACTCATTTGTTATTTTTCTTTTTTTGTTGTTTACTCTGTTTTAGTCCCCCTGGTTTTCTCTCTTCCCTGCCTCTCGTAAGCCAAAGTTCTATCCTTCTATTTCAGCTCTTGGTTTTGTACTAAGTGCAATTGTCGCTTAGTGGTTTTCTTTCAGGTCTGGACCAACCTTCAAAGTCCCCCAATCCTTGTTGTGGGCCGTGACCATAGGATGAATAGCCCTGGGTTAAGCATATAAATACTCGGAAGTACTTGGTTCTAAACGGGTCAGTTTCCGGATGCTGTTCCCTGGGGAGGACAAGAAGAAGTGGGGCTACCCTTGTTCTTCTTACTAGCCCCCGATTATGATATGACTTCAACTAACCCTTCTACTCCTCCTACTCTCCCACAGTGTGGATGAGAGCAGGACCCAACACACCATT
>JH153473.1:262651-288022 GCA_000226015.1 Mnemiopsis leidyi | reverse complement strand
ATATTTCAGATGAAGTTTTAAATAGGATTGAAAGTGGAAATTATTTGGAAAACAAGCTTAAGCATAACATTTTCCTTAAAGATAACCCTTTGGTAGCTAAAAAGAAGTTTATTAACATCTATTAATTTTGTCTTGATGCTTTTTACTTTTATTGAACAAATTTTTAATTGAAGTTTAGATTTTTTAGACATTTTAGAAGATAAGGTGTGATGATGCTGGCATGATAATTCATTATTTATTTATTTATAGAAGAGGTTGAACACAGTGAAGATGCTGCATGGATTCCTGCAGTGAGAGAAGAATTGGGAAATATAAAGCTGAAGAACAATCACCGTTTGTCATAACAGAGACACTGATTTCCAACTGAGTTAGCAAGATGGCAAACTGGTCATCCCCATTCCCCAGGGAATGATGGTCTAAATGCTTTCTGGCTGAAGCATTTCTCATCCCTACATGAAATTATTGCATCTCAGCTGATGGATTGTTTGTCCACCTCATCACTGCCGGAATGGATGACTACAGGTAGGACCTACCTTCTTATGAAAGACTCTGCAAAAGGCCCCATTCCCGACAACTATAGAACCATAACCTGCCTCCCAGTTATGTGGAAACTGTTCAATGGTCTGATCTCTGACTCAATTTACCATCTTCTAAATACTCAAAATCTTCTGCCACAGGAACAAAAAAGCTGTAAAAAGAACAGTCGAGGTTGCAAGGAGCAGTTGTTGATTGAAAAGTTGATATTAAAGGACTGCCTCATTTTGATTTTTACCATAAGTAGCTAAGATATATTCTTAGAGAAGCTATGAGAAAGATATATTCTTAGAGAAGCTGTAAAAAGCTGTAAAAAGAACAGTCGAGGTTGCAAGGAGCAGTTGTTGATTGATAAGTTGATATTAAAGGACTGCCTCATTTTGATTTTTACCATAAGTAGCTAAGATATATTCTTAGAGAAGCTATGATATTGATCAGTTGTATTTACAGGATGTTACTGAATATGTAATGAAAATATTCTAACTCCTCAACGTTGTGTATTACTTAGCTCGACCTGTTCTGTCTGCTAAAAATGGGAAATTTGTATTCTTGATATTAAAGGACTGTAAGAGAAAACAGAACATCTTCATGACATTTAATGACTATAAAAAGGCATATGATAAAGTTCCACACTCTTGGATCCTGTTATGTATGTCAATATGTGGAATATCTCCCACTATCATCGACCTCTTTGACACATCCTTTAAACAGTCATCTGTAGATTTAATGTTTGGATCAGTTCTTCTAGGTCGTGTCAGGGAGACTCTGTATCCCCTCTTCACTATATCATTAGTTTATTACCTCTTTCATTTCTCCTTAACCAACACAGCATTGGTTACTCTCTTAATAGTAAAGGTGGCCCTACCATATCCCACCGCCTTTACATGGATGATCTTAAACTTTATGCATCATCAGAACAAGACATGGAAAGCTGGTGCATACTACCTCTGAGTTCAGCAACGATATCAACAATATCTTCTCTTTCTCTTGTCTAAATGGTGATAGAATTGGTGGATAAGATGAAGAAGGGTATAAATATTTGGGAGTTTTAGAAGCCAACACTATTTTTCATAGAAAAATGAAAGAACAGGTTACCAAAGAATATGTTTGGAGAGTTAAGAAACTCCTCAAAGCCCAACTTCATGGTAAGTTTATTATTCAGGCTATCAACACATGGGCAGTGCCTCTCGTTAGGTATGGAGCAGGAATATTCAACTGGACTGGTCAAGAACTGAGATCTCTGGAAACGAAAACGAAGAAATTATAGAGGATAAATGGTGCTCATCATCCCCAAGGACATGTAGACCGATTCAGTAAAAGATTAACGGGCGATGCGCGTCTAGAATTGCGCGAGAGCGCATGATGGCCGCGACAGTAGGTTATCAACCTACAAATTTGGTTAGACTTAGAGCAAAGGTCCCCAGGCCCAGGCAATTCTAAATTCGCTCCTTGGTTGTACAGCAGCGCACCCTCCCGTCATTTTATTTTCGGTTCGAATGAGGGTCGGACAAAGTCTTGTCGCGGTGATACCCGACTCACGCAGCTAGAACGTTAGACGGATATAATCTCGTCAAACTGCAAACAAAGTCAGACAACTCCTTGGTCAAACGGTCGAGCGCCATAATGCACTACTACAGATCAGCAATAGCTGAGATGATTTGTCAGACGTTGCCTGACCTGCGGCCGCAACGCAAGGCAAGAGACGATAAAGAAAATCAAAGAAGACATGCAGGATGTAGATTTCAGTTTTGAAATATTTGTCGAGTTGTACAGCAGCGCGCACCCTCCCTGCTCCCGTCATTTTATTTGCTTTGAATGAGGGTAGGTCGGACAAAGTCAGACTCAAGACTGCTGCCGCTTCGCGGCAGCAGGGCCAGGCAACGTGTAGCAATGGCTCAGGTGTTTAAGGCAATAAATGGTATGTAACTTTTCAACTTTGAGCTAGTACTTCTAGCTCAAAGTAGAAAAAAGTTAGATAAGTATTTTGACGTAAAATTTGACGAGGAATATGAATCCGATTCGGATAGTTAAAGTTTCGGAGCCGAATTCGGATAATACTTTCAACACTACTATTATACAAATAATTTGAGAATGATTATGAACGTGTCTGTTCGAAATTATTTCGAGTAAAAAAGTTTCCTAAAAGATCTCATTTCTTAGTCACATTGAAATCAAAACTGTTATGAGACTAAATAACTATCCGCTGCTACTACAAAATACTTATCTAACTTTTTTTTAAATGATAACGTAACCCCTTAATTGACCCCTTTATATAAGGCCCCACAATGGAAATTTTCAACTTTGAGTTTAGCTAGGCTAGCGGAAAAATTAGACCAGTATTTTGTTGTCAGACGGTGCCTGACCTGCTGCCGCAACGCAAGGCAAGTATTTTGACGTAAAATTTGACGAGGATCAATCCGAATTTGATAGTTTCTAAGCCGAAAAATATCATGTGACCCCTTATTTATGCGCTAGAAGAAAGTTAGACCAGCATTTAGACGTGAAATTACAAGAAATCTGAAAACCACGTGTCTTTTCTGGCTGGAGGCACGCTTTGCGTTTTGCGACTGATTATAAGTTTAAATTTAATCAAAGACAAAAGAATCTATTGCATTGCAAGATCAAGAATTTCTAAAACCAAAACTACAAGCTATTGAATTATTACATTTACACACCCTTCTTTCTTCTAAATCTAATTAACGAGTAAAAAACTTTACAAACCTTAGAAACAAAACAGTGACCAAAACTTAGAAACTTTCATCTATATGTACATATCTATTTACACTTTACAAACTGAAAAACACACTAGAAGTATAAAACTTAAAAATCAAATTTCTAAAAGACTTTAAACTCTCTATAAGTAAAAAACAGCGGTGCGGTGTACTAATTTGAACTATAATATTAGCATGTGATCTTTTGTTTAAACTCTTACTTAACCTGTTGCCATAAAAACCACCTGAAATCTGTTTTCAAGTCAAATTATAAACTTTATAATTTGCTATCATGCGTAATCGAGGTTATAAAAGTAATCAGATTGTATTTATTATCATTCAATCAATGGTCCTATGATTAGGAGTAGGTAATTAATTGAAATATCACAGGAGCAGTTAAGCTGTAATCATCAACTTCAATAATAAAGACACTTATTAGTAATTTATAATATTTTCTTTAAGGTTTTGTATGTTGGAAAACGTTCATTGATATTAAGAAAACTCTCTATAAATTATTAACCTACAATTCTAGCCCAGCTGCTACCCTGCTTACTTTCAAATTCAAGATTCTCCAAAGCATCATATTGCACTTTAGGCTTGGCACGTAAAATCTGCACAGCAAATTCAGGTTCTAATCCACCGTCGTCATCGACAGGAAAGCTCTCAAAAAGTCGTTGTAATAAACCTTCCCGGCGGACTGAGAATCGTAAAAGTGAATAAGATCGCTAAAATCTGATTCTGATATGTCGACGTGGTTGCTTCTCATAGCAATTCTAAAATCTCGAGTTGATATCCATCCTTTAGACTTTGTGTCGTAACTCTGAAAATGTTTGCTATAAGTATCTATTGTCTAAGATACTTAAAAGATTTATGTGTGAATTCCAAGAAACGCGAGATAAAGGAAAAACCATTTCTGAATTCCATAAAGTTTTGTCACACGTACCTTAAATTCCTTTCTGAGTTTCTTCCAATCTCTGACAACGTGTGAAGCAATACTTGAGATGACATACTCCGGGGGGTTGATGCCTGGTCCGGGTGTCAAGTCACCTAGGTTAGTGGCAGATCTTCTGAGACTCATCTGACTGACCAGAGACCGGGACACCGTCCTAGCTGAGTCGGGTCTGAAGTCCAGACTGGTACAGGATGCTGCTCGGGACAGATTGTAACTAAAGTTGCTAATTCGACCGGATCTGAGGGACTAAGCAAAAGCTGATTAGAAGAATTTGTCTGAGGTTTGAAAAATTCAAAAAATGTCAGCACGAAACAAACTTCAACAGAGGTTACAAATAAAAATCCCAGAAATCAAGATCAACATACCATGTGTGAGTCTCTGTCACTATTTCTAGAGCTGACACGGCCAATAGCACTGAACCTTTTCAAGAAAGCAGAGTAACTTATACTCTTGTTACCGTGCACATCGTATTTTCTACAGAGCGTGTCTAAATCTCCGTCACTTAGCTGAATTCCTGCTCGGCTAAGACCACCTGTGAAGTTAGGATATGTAAATCAGATTATTGTGGAGAGAGGGAATGCTAAGAGTGGTAAAGTACGTATAATACCTTAATATTTAATAACATCATGCTTTGGTAAAAGTTAGCCTGACAGACAATTTATGATCATAGAAAATCAGTTCATTTCGTAATACCCTACCTTTGAAAACATCAGTAGGAACAGTGACGTAGTCAGTAGACTGAGATTTGAAGAATTTGTACAGTTCCATCCAGTTCTCAGACACAGCGTTGTCTATACTTTGTTCCACGTGATCGGCGGACACGAAGGGGGCGGTTGAAGGACGTTTAGGAGCGGCCAGCAAGTTGGAGCACTGTGTGGTAGTCTTAGATCATGGAATCTTCAAAAAGGGTCGGGATATTACATGTAACTACAGTATAAACTTCTACCACTTGAAACTTTAATATTTCCAATTATTTATCAAATACTCACAGAGGAAGATCGGCGTATACGACTGGGTGTGTTAGATAGTCTGGAGCTGGGAGTCTTAGCTCCGTTGTGTGGACCCAGCACTGCTTCAAGCCACGCTTTACTGTCCTGAAGTTCAGGTGAATTGTTAATGGGCTTTTAAAAGTAAATAACTCGCGTGCAATTAAGTTAACAACTGTGACGTTGATTTCAAAAATTGTTTAATCACGAATAGATATAGATATTAGATACGTTATATCAATATTCATTTCAGGCATCAATGATGTTTTGTAATCAATATACATGGGTAACAATGTAACATTGTAACAATCCGATGAATTATAAGAGTATGGAATAAAAGTAAGATCTCATTGACCACAGGCACATCACCAAATAGTTCATTACACACACACGGAGATCACTTCAAGACGTCCGGACATGCAGCTTACCTTTCTCAGTCGGTCTATATCAATAGAGCACTGCAATTCCAGTTACTATTAAATCCTTGATATTTTTGAATACCGCTTATGTTAGATAGAAAGCGTACATTGAAAAACATATTAGAAAGTTCCGACGTTAATTCTGACCCCATTATAACAAACCTCCTCAGACCCCATTATAACAAACCTCCTCAGAGTTTATGTCGGAGAATTGATCCAGGAACTGTTTGTAATCAACACTTCCGTCCGAGACATATGGGAAATTCTTTGCGAAACTCTGAAAACATCAAATGGCATAGATAAGTCGAGAAGAGCTACAATATCTCAGGAATCTGTACAAAAGTGATTTGAAATAAGGCAATTAAATTGTCCACTCACGTTAAACTGTTTGTTGGTCATAATAAAACAGAAGTTATCCAAAACACGTCGAACGACATCAGTCCCAACAATCCCATGCTCCTTGAGGTCGACAGCTCCGAAAGCTTGCATCAACACTTCTGTTATTTCGGATATGCAGTATCTCATCCTGGCTTCAGCTTCAGCCGGGCTCAGGTCCGGGTAAGACGAGATGTGAGGGGCGATTCTGGGAAGTTGAGATGTGAGGGGCGATTCTGGGAAGATGTGATGTCAGGGGACAGGTCACAATACAGGGGTACTAGAGAGGTATCTTTTCGTAAGAAATTTAACTTAATATCATAGATTAGCAGATGTTCAACTGCTATGACTGATTTCATAGAAACAAATTATGAACTTAAGTTGCTTTTCTCATACCTGTTCTCCAGAGAATTAAAGTTCTCGATACCAGTTGGGGTGGACTGGGCACTCTCAAAGAACTTGAGGAATTTCTCGTAACTCATTCTAGTCTTTTTTTCCATGCCACATCGTTTCATTATGAAATCAAACTGGTTGTCATCAACCAGGAAATTGAAGTCAAATAAAATCCGTCTCAGGTCAATTTTACGAAGATATCCCAGATTTTCACGATCAGCAGCTTTAAAGGCAGCACGTAAACTTGGGAAATGCTCGTGCATGTTCAGCCTGAAGAGATTTATCTTAGAATTGAGAATGGCTAATTAGTCGCTGCTGTGTTTACGTAGTAACGTGATAGCGATAAGAGGGCAAATTAAATTAATTTCTATTTAACTGGCAAAAAGCTGTGAGAGGCAAAGTATTTTAATCATTAAAAACTTATCGCGCGCGCGGTAAACTAGACTTTAATTGTGTGACGAATATTTATGTCACAATCCACATGGAGTATATAACGAGAGCGGCTGAACGTGAACAACAGCAATGACCGTAAACAGGTAGCAGACAGTCTGTAAAAATTTCACGAACATAAGAAATTACATAAAGGTTGAGGCACTTACCTGAATTGTTTTTCAAGTTCGTCGTTGCTCATGCACTGCAAAGTGTTCAGCTGGTTGAGAAGCAGGTCCTCACGTCGACACAACTGTCCGTTACTGAAATCGTTAGCGGTATCTTGACTGTTAGTCACTATGTTAGTGCTCGTTCCGGCGTTGTCTCCCGGATTGAAATCTTCAGCAGCTCTACGGACAAACTGCTCGTGGTCGATGTAGCCCGTACGATCATCATCAAAACTGAAAAACGAGTGATAAAATCAAATTTTTCATCGCCTTCCATCAAACTAAAATTATTTAGCTTTCGCATTCCGAATCTTAAACTATATCAATGAATTGTAGAATACGAACATGAATTGTCAGAAACTACTCACTGAAGCCAGAGTTTTTGGAACTCTTCATTTCCAATAGGAATACAGAAGTCGTGTAGCGCTTGTCTTAATTTCTTCTTGCTGAGTTTTCCTTTGCCATCTTTGTCAATAGACATAAAACACTGCAAAGGAGAACCTCGTCAATATTCTTACATCAAGTCGCGTTTACTTGCCAAATTACAAAATACGTGCAGCATGAGATTGAGAGAAATAATGAAATTTTCTCCAATTGTAAGCAAGAAATCCATAGTATGTATACCTTACTAAGGGAATAATATTGATCCAGGGCTTTCATTCGGAAAGTTTTGAGGACCGCATCTCCCTTCATCTGTTCAGGGAGAATAATATCGTTAGAGCGGTGTACCGAGACGAGCCATTTGTGGTTGTTGACATCTTCTGTTTCTTCAAATACAGTTACAAACTGTTGTACGTTAATTCTCTTCTTTCCTGCACAGGTAGCGTTCAGTACTGGTTCAACACTGATGTTAATCTAGTTCCTGCGAGGTTATCACTTTAAAACCATTCTGTTCTGTTGAAATAATTCATACAATCAAACTTACCGTCTGATATCTTACACCACATGTCATTGATATCCTCCCTCTTCATTGGAATGAGAAGCTTTGTGAGCAGTGCTACAAGATCTGTCCTATTGACCAGTCCATCATTATCACGGTCCATGGCGTGGAACGCAGCACGCAAGTTCTTGTAGCTGTTCTGAATCTTTGTGTTGAACAACTTCATCCCGTCTTCACATGACATTCCCTGAACTTGAGCGCCCGGTACGATCTTCGGAGTCTGGGGGATTGTTTAGATGACTTAAGACGATGTTCCAGTTTACCATGAACATTAACCCATTACAGCTTTGAAAGACTTGCGTCAAATTACAGATATAGACGTAGTTTTTACTAACCCAGGATGTTTTCATCTTCTCTGCGTATTCAGCATTGTTCATTCGCTGGAAATGATCTAAGAAGTCCTGGTAGGATAGCGACTTTCCAACTTTCATCACTCCACACAACTCTTTGAATTGAGCATCGTCCATGACAAAACCAGCTTTAAACAAAAACTGTGAAAATTATCAGGTCACAGTAGGATTTGGTGATCAAACCTCCAAATCGGATCCGGAAAAGTATTATATTATATGATAATACAAAACTAACTAAGCACATGTGTTCCTGTTGACCCTGATAAGACAGAAAAAACATTGTCGTATAATATATCTTACTAAAAACCGCTATGTGATGGATACACATGAAGAACTTAAAACTGCCAATTAATCTCACCTTTTTGAAATGAGCACGTGTGATACGGCCGGCTCCATTCTCATCGTACTTAACAAACAGCTTCCTCATGTCACTAGCACGTTGATGTAGATAATCCTGGAGTTGAACCAGGATCTCACCGGTAGTCTGACCCTTAGTGTGATCCAGGGCTCGCTGTGCAACCACCTCCAGCTTCTCTCTGTGCCTCTGCATCCTGAAACACAGAGATGTTGTTATTTTGCTGTGAGCTAGCAATCCTGACGGAGCTGGTAAAATCCTCTGATTACTGATTACTATATTATCTACTATAAGATGTTACCGACTGGAGTGCACAACAGTACTGATAACACGCAATTAACTCACAGCTTCTTTAATCACGTGACGTGTTTTCAAGCAGTGTTGGCATGCACTACAGCGTTGGGAGTGTAACATTGCTGAGTAAAAACACAGCTCTGAGCTTTGAAAAATGAATTGCAAAGTTGCTCATGGATGAATTCACTCATACACGCGAGACATTGCAATAATCCCTTATAAAAGCCTAATACCTGTCAAATTCTGAAGCTACAGTTTCTTCAGCTATTTTCTGACTAAATCCTCGGTCCTCTAAATCAACTTCAGCACCCAACTTTCTCATAAATTCGTAGAACATGATTGTACCGTCGGAGTTAGGGACACAACGGTTAGCTAGTTTGTCGAACTGAGCCTGTAGGGATAATCTTCTTTGAAATTTGAAAATACTTCTGGATTGAAGTTAATACTGGTTGTATTTAAGGAGCTCATGACATGCTGATAAGAGTAACGATGAAGAACTTAGACAGTTTACAGATTTATACAAGATCTGAAATGTAATTTAAATAATAATGTAATTTAAAACATAACAAGGAGTATTTTCAATAGGTAAATAAGCTAGAGGTTAGATTGGGCAATGTGAACGTCAATCGAGCATGATTACGAGTATTAATGTTAATGTAAATATGTAATTAATGTGATAAAAACCTTGGAGAAGGGAATGTTGAATCTTTCTAGAAACTTCTTGAGCTGGGACTTGCTGACTGTTCCAGTATTATCACGATCGTATTGTTGGAATGATAAAGCCACCATCTTGCTCTCATCTGATACTTTCTTGGCTAGAAGTTGTTCAAACTCAGCGTCTCCCAAGTATTTGGGTGTTTTGTGTGGGTTAACACGGTGAACTGAGTTCAACCACTTATGTGCTTCCTGAAAACAGAGAAAAACCTCAGTACTGATTTATCGGTGTTAGACAAGGCGATCTTGATAATGATTTTCGTTAATTAAAACGCAGGTCGCACATGAAATGTGTTGTTTGTGAAATGCAAGAAAACTTACACTTGATTCTGAGTCCTCGAACAGTTTAAAAAAGTTGAGGTACGAAACTGATCCGCGGTTGCCAGGATCGAGGATTGTCATCAATTTGGCAAACTGAGATTCTGTCATTCGAAAACAGAAACCGTCTATAACATTTTTAAAATCTTTTCTTGAAATCTTTCCGCTCCTGTTCTGTAAAGATAAAAATCGATAAAGAAAATCTAAAGCAGGGCCGATCGTGTTACTAACTATATATTAATACCTATAATATAATGAATGAAAAACCTTGCACCAGAAAAACTTCAATGATTACCAACCTCGTCAAACACAAGGAAAGCTTGTCTGACTGAACTATATCCATTGATGATTTTACTCTTCAGTTTTTCTAACAGAGTGTCTAAATTTACTTCTTCGGTGGTTTCAATCACTGGGTGGTATCTGAAACATAAAGAATAAATAACCCAAAATAAATATGTATATAATAATAAAGCTTTGAAGTTCAAACAATTCATTACGCAAAAACAATTTCGGTACGTATTTACAGTAAACTCAGTACCTATGGTTTGGTTTGATGACCAGTGTTTGACCGTAGCCACCCACTCTTCGGTCTTGCATCTTATGTAGAAAAGCTTCATATCTCAACTTGTGTTTTGCCTTAACGTCCATCCTGCGATGTCAATTATTGAGTTTAAGAAATTTCTACATTCGTCTAAAGAATTTCAACTATTGAGTTATTGACTATTGAATTTCACAGAAAAGTACACAGGGACAAAAAATATATCGCGTTTTTGAATGATTTCATTTTAGGATCAAAATAGAATTAAAACTTCAATAAATAAACAAATGTACCTTTCCATTAGATCTTCAAAAACTTTGTCAGTCATGGGGAAAGCAAACTTGTTGAGAGCTCTGCGGAGTTGCTCGATAGTGATGTAGCCTTCCCCGTGTATATCCATGGATTTAAAAGTTCGGAATAACAGCTGTATCTTGTGTTTTATCTGAGATAATATGTATTTATCTGACTTTTATAAGACACATTTACATGTTAAGATTTCGGTAAGTTTACCAAGAATATGCGATGATTGTGTCTTAGTTTAAGCTTCCCATTCTGAACCACATTCTCAATTTCCTGATGGATACAAACCTTGTTCCTGAGTTTGATCTCGACCTCTACCAGAGGAACAGTTTCACACCACAACTCTTCAGCAGGTTCCTGCTCGGCCTGCTTCTCCGCCTCCTCCTCCTCGTAGATAACTAGTGAACGTGTAGGAGTAGACGAGGAAGACTTGATAGGGAGCTGGGTAGCTACTACAGATCTCAGGAAGGACATGTAGTCACATGTCCCTTCACGTGGTACTTCGAAGTGTGAACACAATCTGCAATAAGCGTTGTTTGAATTACGACTTTAGTAGCCCAACAAACGGATTATAAGCTCATACACTTGAAATTACACAATAATTAAGGCAACTGATATTATCTTCTTACTTTTCGAACTGGTCCTTTGTGATGTGAAAAGCGAAGTTCTCTATCACTCTCTTCAAATCGGACTTCTTTATTTTACCATCCAGCTTTATGTCAAACATCCTCATAGCTTTACTGATTTTCGGACCATTCTCTTGTAACTGAAAAACTTAAAAAGTGAAGCGAGATTTTAAATATAATCAATAGCGATAAGTCAACACCTTAAAAGATCGGGATTTAGTATTGGCATCCAAAACAAGTACATATCGACACCACAAAAACAAAGTTCTACCGTCACCTTTTGTTGAAGTTTAGACACGACGTTGTCAAGTGTATCACTAGCCGGAGTAACCCGACCTAAAATAGGAGTCTCTCTTGATAAACCACCCTTCTTTATCTTGAACATGAACTGATTGTAGTTCAGTCTCTGATTAGAAACTCCGTCTATTTTTCTGACCAGCTCGTCAAACTGTGATCTTGTCAGAGGGAAGATGAAATTTTCTACCACTTTGCGGAAGTCTTCCAATCCGACAAAACTACTTCTGTCTACATCGAAAGAGTGGAACGCCTGTAAAATTATATCATGAAAGATATGAAATCTTAAACCTGCCCATTTCTAAATTGTATTCCTATTCCTATTGTAAATGGAGCGAATCAGAATCATTCATCATATGATAACAAACTAGGCAAGACTGATCAAATGGAACTCGAGTGTGCTGTCTATCGTACCTGTTTGATTTCTGGATAATGAGATCTGATCTTGTCCTTGAGCTGAGAGAGAAGCTCATCCCCGGTAAGATGTTTCTCTGGTTGAGGACTGGAGGGCTCATCATAGTCCCCTAGACTCGTTAGAAATGCGTTAGCGACTGAAGATATACTAACAGTGTTAAGCTACTGTTCCTTTGAAATATCCTCAATCCTTAAGTTTAATCCATTGCAATCGTGTGCTTCAAGCTCTTAATGAATCGCGCCGCATCTTAGAGTTTTTGGGGTTAGTAAAATATAGGAAAAGCGGATCAGTGGGCTCACGGGTAGACAACAATCTGTGCTTTATTTTTATCCGTACATACCATTAGGAGCTGGTTTAGGAGTATGGTGAGTGATCCCTGACAGACCACTGCCCCCTCTAGCACTCTTGTAGTCCGCAGGGCGGGGAGTGATAGTCGCACATCGTGTAGAGGGTCTCAACAGCCGCAACTCTGAGGCTACTGTGGGCATTTCATCGATCCCTATGTGTCAGTGAAGGGTCAAATGGGTTTAATCGCTAGCGGTAGTTTGTTGTACATTGTACATGAATGTATGTGTATTGTGCATGTGTATTGAATGTACATAAGTGGCAGATAATTAGATGAATGATAAGTATAAACTAACTGTGTGCTGCTGTGTAAAATGAATTTTTGATGCTTGCTAAATTTGATAAAATATTTAAAATGACTAAAATATTCCATCCCATTCTTAAAATCCCTATTTATGCTAAAATCGCTTTTTATTGTTTGTAAAATCTTTGTTGAAGCCAGGGAGGGGTAAAAACAAGAACTCGGCGATTTGTTGACAAAATTGATTTGATGAGAGGCGGTGAGGTGGTCTTTTGTATATGATTTGAAATTGAACGGTGTAGCTTGTTCTCTGAAAATAAAACAATTTAGATAAACGAAAAAATCATCCATTTATGTATACAATTCCAGCAAATTGGCTGGCAAATTATGTCTGTGAATAAATTATAAAGGCAGCGACCCTAGCATTTAAAAAGCAGCGATAACTTAATAAGTTAATTTGAACCCTGAATCTGAACCCAGTATAAAACGATCTAACGCAGAACCCCCATTTCCAGTAAATACGTTTTTATTCAACATAAATCTGAAATCAAAATAAAAGAAAGCCTACCCTTTAAATCTAAATTTTAAGTAAACAATTTAACCACTATGTTTAATGCATGTGAAAACCTATCTCGCTTTAAGATGAAAAAAGTCTACTCCTTGATTCCTTCTGATCAAAGAGTGAAGAATAAGTCATGACATGATACCTCATGCAAGGTAGTTCGGTTTATAGGAAACTAAGATATGTTATTAGGTTTATACAAGTTACGTACATGCTGAACGGACGACAACCACTGCTTCTTCCACTTTTCCTCGCTGGCGGTCCACTTGCTCGAGAGATTCTCCAACTCGGACATGACCACTCCAAACCGTTCCTTATACTCCCCGCACACCTTCTTCATGGAACTCAGTGCTTCCTCGTGTACCGGTGTAAACTTGCTTGTCTTGAAATGTTCGGACTTGGAGGAGGCGGTCCGCTCCACCGCTATATCGGCAAGTCCCAGCAGCTTTATAGGTCGTCCTTCTCTACTAAGTCCTGGTTGTGATGCTTGATCTCCCTGTTTGGCTCGAAGTTCACGTTTTAGGAGGACGGTTGTCGGGAGCTTTTCTTCTGCTACTGTTCCAAGAATTACGTCATCGGTCGTTATTAGTTGATCAAACAGGTTCATAAGCCGTTCCGTGCAGTGGTTGATAGATTCCAGGAAAGTTTGAGCCAAGGAGCGCTCTGTGTTAGTCAGTTCGTTGTAGTACTCATTAAGAACATCTCCCGACTCCATAGCTCTATCCTCCTCCTTCCTACACAGATTGTTCAGATCAACTTCTCTGTTAGGATGTCCCAGTATCGGTTTCAGCTGAACGTTGTTTGTCTCTCGCTGGTTTGCTATTTTAGCTCTGTTCTGATCAAACTGGTGCTTAATTATGGCAGTCTTCTGAGACACCTCAGTGACGTACTTTTCTAGAATTTCCTCGTACAGCAGCTGAGGAACCTCAATGTGAAGCTGCAGGACGTCAGTCAACACACTTCTCAGGTCCTGAACACACTTGTTGTAGAACTCCTGAGTCTGGAGGTAATAGTTGTTGAGTCGCTTGTTCAGCTCTTCCATACAACCCTCCAGTGTCTCCGCGATACCTGCTCTCAGTGGAGGACCTTGGTACTGCGAGTAGTACGCTTCGCTAGAAGTAAACAGCGCGCCCTGGGTTTCTTGAAGGATCTTCTTGATAAGAGGCATGAAGGACTGTACGTCTGTTATAACCATGGACATCATGGAGGAGCGAGAGGAGGCTGAGCCGAGTCTCTTAGCTCGTTCCGATGTCTCGACCCGACTTTTACCCCGCTTGGACATGGGTTTTGGGATATCCTGTCTCACGACAAACCACTCGTACAAAGGCTCTGTTACAACAGGTTTTCTTCTATCCATGGTTACGGACTCAGAGTCCATCGAGGGGCTACTGTATTTTCGAGACATCGTCAGAATATTTTTGGTGAGGTTGACTACACTTTGAAAATCGTGCATCGACTCTCGGGATTGAAAATCAGGGTTGTCTGGGTTTATCTGAACAGAAGTTTTTGGTGGAGGTTTAGCACAATCCAGGTAGTTTATCCTCTGCTGGAACAGATTGTACATATCAGGAATTGCAGCGAGCACCTCTTCAGGCTTCACAGCTGGCTTATCGGGGTGTGGTCTGGCACAACTGTCTATAAGTTTTCTCAGACTTTCTATCTTGGCTTTCAACTTCTTGGACATCATGTTACATGCTGCAACCTCAGTCTTGATTTTCACTTGACAATTCGACATCCAGCTGTTGACCTTCTCAAGGAATGCAACGTCCAAGATGTGCATTTTTAGTCTGGCATCAAAGCTGTTTGTCATTTCTACTGCGGCATCCAGACATTTGGACTCCATTCCATCTAGTTCGGTAAGAATGAATGTTTCACAGTTGTCAATCTTCAGATTGCATTTCTCAAGCTTTTTGCGATATGTTTCTATTTCATCCGGCCCAAAGTTGCCCCCTTCAGCGAAAGGCTTAAAAGCAAGACCAAAATGCTGATTACTCTCCCTTAGATCGTTTAATTTGATCTCCATCTTGTTTCTGAAAGAGGAAAGTTCGAGTTTTATTAGGTTCATATGCTCCTCGTAAGCAGTTGTAACTTTAGTTTGCAAGGTTTGCAAATGAGCCGTTTTCTCAAGTTTAGGAAGTGCTGCTTCGCAGTCCTCAACAAGTTTCTTGAACTTCTTTCCTTTGAGGTCGTGCTCCGCTCCCAACTTCTTAAACTCGGTCCTGAGGGTGCTTATCTCCAGTGTGATTCCTGCACCGTGCTGCTTCACCCTCTCTTCGTGGTTCTTCAGCTCGTTCAACCTCACGTTGTAGATGTCCAGCTTCATACGAGTAACCCTGGGTTTGTGGATATGATGACGTAGCTCAACCTCACTCTTCAGTTCACTAAGTTTCTCGTCTACAGTTTGTTCAGAGTGCTGGGCTACTTCCTCAGTTAGCAGGTTGAGATGCTCCAAGTGTTCGATAGTCAGACCTTCCTCTAACTCTTTAAATCTCTCGTCAGAGTATAATGCTGGCGCTGTCGGAACTACCTCTCCTATCTCCGTCATGAAGGCAGAATCTTTTTCTTCTGTCTCTGGTGAAGGCTGGGGTGGTTTGTCGACTATGTCGCCGACAGAGTCCTCGTCTGAATCCCTTTTACTTTCTTCTCCTTCTTCTTTCCCATCTTTTTCTGCCTCTTCAACCGTTTCCTCTTCTTCAATAACACAACCAAGATGGTTTCTGATTTTAACAGAGTAGTTAAGAAGTTCACTTGAAATCATGTCGGGATAATTTTTGATGACGTCAGCCATATCTCTCTTAAAGTTGGTGTACGCAGCAGCAATCTCATCAAGAGCCTCTGTAGCTTTACTGAGATGTTTCTTCAGTTCGATATCGTTTGTGTCTTGTCTCATCTTGTCCATCTCCATGTCCAGAGCGCTCTCCAACTGTTGGTTGATCTCATCATGTTTTAGTCTACACTTCTTGATCAGCGCTGAAAGTTCGTTGTTTTTAGCAGTAACTCTGGAGCAGTATTCAGTCCAAATATTTGCAGCACTGTTCTGGAAGTCGTACAACAGATGAAGATTTGCTTTAAACTTAGCAGCTTCATCTGAAAACTCTTTCTCCAAGCGTATGATCTTCTCCTTGTGCCGTGCACCCCATCCCTCAATCAGGGGCATCAGGTGAGAATTCTTGAGATCTAGTGCTTCAGAGTCAGAACACACCCCTTCCTCCTGAAGTGTCTCCAACATTCTATCTGCAACAGCTTCACAGTCAACCAACACTTTATCTCCGACAGCAGCCAACTTGGCAACATATCTTCTGTGGGTGTTCTCCAGAGTCAAACTCAGCTGACAGACCTCCTCATACCACCTCAACACTGCCTTGCACGTGTAAGAAGGAGGTTTCAACTCTCGTACCGTCTGCAGTTTGTTAAACCTCCTCTCCATCAGGCCGTTCAGTTCACACTTCATCATCTCGGAGATGGACTTGATATCTGGACAGTCCGTAATGGCGGGAGTGCTCATGAAGGCGGTGAACTTGTCTGTAGTTTGTCGAGTGTGGAGGTCCCTCCACGTTGCTAACCTCTCCTCCCACTTCACACGATACTGTCTCAACCTCACTACGTTTTCTAACTGTATCTGCGATATCATGTCGGAATAGAGCTTGTAGTTTGCTAGAAGTAGTTGGTTTGAAGAGTGAACTTCCAGATCCATCAGCAAATTTATCGCGTCCGCGTTCAAGTACGCGATCTCATGAAACAGGGCGCTGTAGTGCTTGAACAGCTCTGAAATCTGATCTTTTCTGTGAGTTTCAGTTTCGTTGAGCTGCTCTCTGAGTTCTGATATCTTGTTGCTGCGCTTCTGGAGAAGAGTAACCACATCTTCCCAGAGAACTTGTAGTCTCTTTAAAGGGTAAGTGAAGAGGATGTCGTCGTTTTCGATTCCAGTAAAGAGGATCTGTATCTCGGATAGTATCCAGCTGATCTGCTCCTTAGTGCTGTCCAACTGGTTGGCTACCTGGTAATAACATGACTATGTCGTGTACGGAAGCAAGGTTTTGTTTTGAATGAAGTCAAAAAACTTTTATCGTAAAATTATTAAGAATTAAATTCTTAACCGCGACAACTTGAATTTAAGACACATCTGAAGGTCAATTCATACCTGCGGATCGACAGCTTTGTTCAAATGTCCCAACTCCTCATGCAAGTCTTCAAGAGCATTCTTATGTCGCTGCCTCCTGCTTTCAGTAATTCTCTCTATGATGTCACTCTTCTTCGTTTCTTTGCCTCTTCCAGACATCAAGTTGTCTTCCAGTCGCTCGACTTCCTGTAATGTTGTCGAACGTCAATGGGAGTATAATTGCAAATTTAAAGGGGGTTTATGAACATAAATAGGTACGAGTTTGTTGTTGTAGAGGCTTTCGATAAACATGAGTTAATTCTGCAATTTTGAGTTTTGCTATGCACGTAGGCTCAATTTCAGGATGTGAATAAACCAAACAACTGGCACTCAAGAGGGTGGTACTATTTCCGCTGAAACTGACGTATAACTATACCTTGCTGGCGTAGTACGGTTCATCTTCAGCCATCTCATAATGATCGGTGTCGAGAGCATGTTTTATAGCGGTAGGATTGCCAGCGTGCCATCCCTTTTTCTCATCTTTTGTTCTGACGAGAGGAATCTTCCCTGATTTAACTCCAGTAACCTAAAGACGTCCAAATGTTTATCTAGGAATTATAAGTTTCATAAAAACAATTTAATTGACATGTATGACGTATTTAGCTTTGTAGAATTAAATGTAGAACTAAATTTAGCTTTGGCATAAAACATTATCAATTATTTATTATAACTGATTTGGTAAATGTTCTTAATCGAACAGCCTTTGTTTTACCTTCTTTGGCTGGGCGAGAGTCTTCATAAACTTAACCTCAGCATCTGCCCGGAATTGCGGCCGGAGTTTCAACTCCGGAAGTGAGGCCGTCTCAACCATTCTCCCTGGCCTCCATCATACAATAAAATCTATAAGGAAGAAGTGAAGATTTAGTGTATCTGACAACATAAACACAAATAGTCTGAAAAGTATATATCCGAAAAGCACGAGTCGATAATGATTAAAATTGAATGAGACAAAACTTATAAAAATGAAGGTAAAATATTCATACAAATTACATCACATGTGCAATTCATTAAAATTCCTCATTCTCAGAATGTTTTCAACAGAACTTGCATAAGATTCTTTGACATTTAATCAAGAACGAACATTTCAATTGAATTAGTTGTGATCATGCAGGGTCTACCTCTCTGCTTCAACACTGATCCACGGAGCCTGATTTGTAAATCAATTAAACAGTAATAACTGTCCGTTGTAAAATCTTCAATCTATAGCCTTTTTAACCTTGCTCAGTCTGTTCATGTACTGATTTTCCTTCTCCGTACACTTATTTTTCATGTCCTTAGTGAACTTGTCCATAATTTCCGTTCCGACAGTATCAAGAACAGTCTGAACATTTGCCATGGAAATGAGAGGATTAGGTTCCTCCGCGGGTTCCTCTGTTCCCTGCTCACCCTCCTCTCCCTGGACCTCCTCAACAGATAGAACCGACTCAGGGGGAGGGGCGTTCAGATACGTCTCGATATCATGCTCTGATATGGCTTCGGCGAGGGGTGGTGGGTCGAAGGACCCTTGTGGGGGAAGAGTGTGGACGATCTTCTCAAGGCTGATTATAGTTTGATCTTGTTCTTGGAGCATACTGAATCGGTAGAGTTTGAAGTGCTGGAACACTCCTCTCGAGAAGTAGTCTGATATTTTACTGACTTGATCCGGGGAGTAGAAATCGAACTTCATGCCCGGCTTGAGCTCCTTTTTCCCTGTCAATAACAGAGACGTTTCTAGAACTAGTTCCATGAGATCCTTACCCTCCAAGACCATGTTGAGAACGTGGCGGTATAGTGTAAGGAGAGCACCACTTTGTGGCACAGAGAACTTCTGTTGTTGAGCAAAATGGAGGAGCAATAAGTAGAGGTCTGCTTTGATACTGTTCTTAAGGCTAACATGAGTGTTGGGGGATGGAAGAAGGGAGCACAGCTTAGATAACATTTCAGTCGGAGTGCATGCCATCAGTTCTCTGAAATGAGTGTGGTTGTAAGTTTTATGCTATATTCTACAGGTGCACTGAAATTGAATAGATGCTCAGAAGTTAAAAAGCAGAAGGCATTAATTGGACAGAATTTTGATTCCTAAATCCTGACAGCATTAATACAAATAAATTGTAAGACAAACGTTATCTGATCGTTGTTGAAGACCTCCCAAGGAAGAACATTCTCGATCGGTTCAGGTTCTGGTTCTACATCTGGGGTCTGAGCGTCTGCCTTGCTTTGTGATCTCTGCCTGTCTGTTTTCAGACTGTTCGAACTCGGACTGCGCTGTGTTTTAGAACGAGGTCTCTTTGTATCGCCCATTTAGCTACGACTTGAATGGGAAGTGTTAAATTATTCACTCTTGTACATCAAAAAATGATATAATAAAGCTGATTAATGTGCTGAGGACTCAGGTTATTGTCAGAATAAGCAAGATTTCTGGTGAGGTAATGAAACAAATAGATTCTAAAATTCTTTCATATCTCATTACATTTTGATAAGAAGTAGAGATGAACAAAACGGCTCAAATTACATTAAAAGAACTCCAAAAAGAGGGTAATATGCTCAATCTCACAATTTTAATCAATTCAATAGCTCATAAACGAACAAAAATCTCGGAATCTCACCCAATAAAGTCTCATAAAACATATCAGAGAAAAAGAAACATCACGTTTTACGTCGGGTGATGTGATCGTAGATAACAACCTGCACGTACTGGCCCTGACTGTCTATAGGTACGCGAGAGGAGTTGTCCCCCGGCCGAGCTGCTTTAGGATCCACGTTCACGATCTTTCTGTCTCGTTTGTTCTTGAACAGGAGTCCTGAGGCATTGTCAGCGATGACCTGGTAGTTGGGGGTTGCGTTTGAGGTGCTCTTTTGGGTTTCCCAGTTGTAGAAACTAAGGTCAGAAAGTTTTGGGAGCAGTCTTTTCTTGCCATTGAAGTACGGCTCAAAGTCTTCTGTTTTCAGTCGATGGGCAAAGTCGATGTATCCGGATATTTCCTGACCCTTAGCGTTCTTGTCTCGAATAAAAATAATGGAAGTCATTTTCCCAGTCTTGTTGGCCTCCTCTCTTTGTGCTAGAGCCTCCAAGAAAGGATATCCCTCAAGACTTTTCCCGGCACTAGCGAGAGTTTTCTTCTGACTACGCTTGGACAGCCTGCTAGCCTCAGCTAACTGTTTGCGGGCTTCAAACTCCTCACGTTTCAGAACTTCTCCGCTTCCTCGGTATCCCAGTTCGACCAGCTGTCGGGCTAGTTCCTCGTCCTCTAAATAGTACAGATCCATGGAAGTGATCTGAAAATATCACTAAATGTGATATTGGCTTAGACACTATCAAACTCAGCTTAACGATAAATGAAGATGAATGACATAGAACAAGCTACATAAAACAAGCTACCAATACTGGACAATAACGCTACGTCCCTAATGAGAGGCGGTAACATCAAGATACAGAACGATATGACAAGGTAAATACCATAATGTCGTAGTTTATAATCATGCTCTGCTTACGGCAAATCGGCAAATGAATCAAGTAATAACGCAATGTTACCGATGTTATGGTTCATGATGCAATTTATAAAACTTCCTTTGACAGGCACTAAGTTTTGATCATTATAGATTCATATTTCAGATTAGAGATATCCTATATCAATAATGCGATAATATCAAATGAAGGTGTTCGAAGTACCTGTGAGTTAAGAAAGTCCTCATAAGTAGGAAATTCCGCGAAAGAGTCACCCCCGGTCGGTACTTCTATGGCAGTGTCCATGTTGCCTATGAAGGGTGTGGTTTAATATAGGCGAATAATGTAATCAACAGGCTTAAGTGTCAATTCTTGAAATAACAAGTGGATTATCGGTTAAATTAATAAACAAGCACCCTATCTATAGCACAAGTAGTGAGTACTGTATGGAATATGAGTGAAATCGTCAGAAGTTAAAAATAGAAATAAAATCGCTGAACAGACTTCAATATCACGAAATTTAAAAGAAAAAGTAAACATTAACAGAAAAAGCCAGACTCACACCAATTATTGCCTAAATTATTTTATGAAGATTGAAGTTTCAGAAAATGTAAATTTAATAGTTCCAAATACAGCATTAAGCTTATCCACTAACTCTATCACGTTTTGACAACCAAACTGTCCATGACATTACAAACTTCAGTCTCAGTAAGGTCTAACTCTTTAACCATCTTCTGGGCGTGGTTCTGTTCCGCTTCACTGAACTCCTCGCACTCCTGAACTGTCTGCTGGACTTTCTCTGCCGCTCTGAACACAGACAAAAGCTCTTTGTACCACTGATCGGCAACCACATCCTGTAAAATCTTGTTGTTCCGGTCTGCGTACGACTCCAAGTGCGGATTAGAAAGGGTTCGCACTTTGTTCATTAATTTGACAACGGACCCCGGTTTTGATATGACAGATATGTTGCTGACCATAGAAACTGTTGGTTGGACATATGAGGCACGGGGGGATTTCTTTGGAGGAGCCTTCGTTTTTGAGGGTTTACTTTGGGGTAGTGGTATACTCTGCGGAATGTAGTGATCAGCTAAGTTGTCAAAAATTCGCTCGAACAGCAATTTTCCATGGGGTTCAAGCTCAGATTGAACTGACTCAAAACAATTGGTCTTGTTTTGGGCAATTCCAACAATAACCCTATGGCTTGGAGAATTTTTAGTGGTTTGCAGCGCTGACCATATTATATGTGCAGCACTTTTTCTGAGAGGATGGTTCTTTATATGAATATGAAGGCGAGTTAGGGCTTGCTGAAGAGCATATTGAACAGCAGGCCCCAAAGTACCTTCAGTATTTAACGCAGCAATATCCAACAACCCGTATCCTAGCACAGGTGCACTGTCAACTCTAACTGATGTCATTTCACCTGCTTGTATTGCACTTTTTTGTATTTCACTCGTTTCTCCCTCAATGGCAGCGTGGACTAAGAGATTGATGAACTCAGACGCAGTAACCCAGTCCCAACTCTGAAAGTTAGATTTGCAGATCCCACTATGTTCGGTGTTGTTGTCAGAGATTGGGAGATTACCTGTTGCTGCAGCTTGTATAATTTGTAGGGCGAGGAAATTCTTGCAGCACAAAACTGTTAACAGTTTGAAAGTTAGCACTGTGTTCAGATGATCTTCTGTTCCTAACAGTGTTAATGTTGTCAACAACGCACTCAGCGATGTGCTTGGATCAGAACCATTTCTCACACATTGGTAGAAGTCTAAGGCATACATCAAGCCGTCACTGGCAAAGTTTTTCTTTGGTGGAATATTGGATTCTTCTTTGCTTGGATAAATTCCAGATATAACTGTCTTGATAGATTCAAGAAGACGAAGTAGGAGTTCACCATCAGGATACTTAGCGTAAACTTTTCTGACAAATTCCAGATTCTCGACATGCCAATTCAAATCCGACAGGAAAGAATCACATCCCTGTAAGTTGTGCAGCAAAGCATGGTTGTAAACCCTCCAAAAACAGAGTTCCGAGATATTGTATGTAAGTATTTGAGTGTTTGACCAGGCTGTCTCTGGGATAGGATTGCCGAGTTCTTTGATCCACTCAATAACAGTCTCACAGACCAAAAACAAACTGGGAATGTTATCAACACTCGGGGGTGCCGTGAGAAGAGATGCAAACAAGACTTTTAAAACATCGTCCCGAAAAGCACCTTTACATCTTGCCAACAAAGTTAATTCTACCCATGATCTCGGAATGTGGACATGTCTACCAGATCCTCCAGATAATAGTCCGGCTCTTCGCTTTACCCTTTGAAGAAGTTGAGATGCTTTAACGTCCAATTTTGCCCGCTCAAACGGATCAGCACGGTTGTAGGACAAGATGAAATCGTGAGAAATTTCACAAGGTATGGGCTTTCTTATGTTACTGGTTGGAGTTGGCGGAGCAGATATCCTTTCCAAAAGATTTTGGCGGTGGTTGTGGGATATTATTCCAAATTTGTGTTGAAGTTGAATCTTATCCACAGGCATCCTTAAATTTTGTTGAAGGGGGTACCTCTCTACAGGTCACAATCACGAGATAAATATCCTCTTCAACTTTGTGGCAGATTTTAAGAAATTATCGACAAAGCTAAAATTTCGCCTAGATCATGAACAAGCGAATCGGCCAGAAACGGAATTAACAACAAATTATAATGTGAAAACAGTCTATCAAAATAATTTGAAAGGTAGGAACATAACCAAATTAAAGTGCAAGACGCGCACACACAATTTAGTAAGTTACCAAGGAATGCTATGGAAACACTCCGCAAAATCAAGGCAGCGCAACAATCTTGATTAAGCTGGAGTGATGTAGTGCGCGGCGTTCAGACCTTTGTCATTCTCGACCAAAGGCTTCGGATTTCAAGGTTTATTTTTATTCTGATTGCATGAAATTTAACATGTTAATTTTAATAAAAATTTAATTTATTCATAAATACTGTCAAAATTTAAAAAATTGTTTGTAAATATTTTTTCTTTTGGTCTTCTTTCAAGTTTCTACATTGCGCGGCGTTACGCCTCCTATTCTGTGTGGATCTGGTTGACCTTCGAATCGAGCGTGCGATAATGTAGGTGACAAATTTTACAACTAGTGTTACAAGTTAAATAAATGCTTTACTGTATAAGCTTTTTGCTTGTGGGAAATTCCGATTCGCAACTACTGCCAAAATGTCACTATTTCGTTAGATGTTTTTATTTTCATGGGTGATTTTGAGTTGTTGGTCTTAAATGAATCCAATTTTCAATGACCGTACTATAATCAACATATAATCTGTCATAACTTTCTTCGGCTTAATTGCCTAGTAGTTTACGTTTTACTTTTTATAGAAGGATTTGACGAACAAGGCTTGTTTGTGACCAAAAGGGTGAGAGTGAAGAGTATAGGAATTAAGGACCAGCTAAGGGCTAAGCCAATTGGGATAATTTGGTTTTATGGATCGCAGTTTGGTTCAGAATCTATGGCGAAGGTCGCCTAAAATCACCCATAGTGTATGGCGTATGCTTATATCGCTGTAAAGTGGTTGCATGCCCCTTATGTTGTTTACTGTAGTACAGTAAACAACATAAGGGGCATGTACCTCAATTTCAATTTTCAACACAATCCTATCCCCATTTGTATGTGCTTCCAATCTCTGCTCCTTGCCAATATCGCTATCATCCACACAACACTTCAGTGTGAGACTGAAACACCACAACATATTCTGTGGTGACTAAAACACCACGTTTAACCACAAGACTTGGGAAGATTCTTGTAAACAAAGCTCGGGTAATCCAGTTACCATCCCTCCTCCCTCAGGAGATTCTAATTTGAAGGTGTCTAGTGTATACTTGAGAAACTGATGCAGGGTGATCCTCTTCTTTGACCTTTACTCTGATAGAACGTTAAACTTTACTAGCAAATAATTCTAAAATTAGCCAGAAACTAGTCCTTTTTTGTAAATTCTCATTCCTCTGTAGTACCAGTTGAGCACTTTAACTAGTAACACTGTTTAAAATCTCTGTTTGGGTATGAGATGTTTCCCATTTTCATCAGTCCGACTAATCTGTACAAGTATCTATCTTTAAGATTTTAACTGTTAATATAATAATACTATTTATACTGTGAGTAAGTTGGTGCCTAACAACCTAAAAAGTTTTATTACTTTCAACACTACTATTATATACGGTAATACCACTATTGGTAGTGCAATTACCATATTAATACCACGAGCTTGCGAGTGGTATTCATGCAATAAATTCACGAGCTTGCGAGTGGATTTATTGTAGTAATTTCACGAGCTTGCGAGTGGAATTACGTATGGTAATTGCGATACCAATAGTGGTATTACTGTATTATTCAACTGCGTTGTTAATAACAGCTGGTGTAAAATGAAAAATTTCAAGTAAATATCCCAAGCTCTCAAGAATTGAAAGAGAAAAAGTAAAGCGGAATCAAGCATTTTACTAGTTTAGTCCACGTAAGGCACAGTTTTGCCCAATTGTTCACTTATCC
>JH153473.1:231216-248663 GCA_000226015.1 Mnemiopsis leidyi | reverse complement strand
TCTACTTACTTTTTTGCCTTCGGCAAAAGTATTAGAGATGGAAAAATTGTTTCTGACTGGTAGCCAGGCCCAATTCTTATTGACAAACTTACCAGTGTTTAGCTAGACGGTGTTTGAATAACATAATCATATGACTAATGTGACTCTATAATATAACCTCGTAACAGCTCCAAAACGTCTCGCCATGCTTGTCTGACTCTTCAAGACAAGCATGATAAAACACCGTTGGTTTTCCTTCCATGAACCGCTTTTTATTCAACGTTTTAAAGAATGATGAGAAAAACAGTTGGAGTAGATACAGTAGAGAAAACCGGCAAATTCCAAGAAAAACGACCCACGAAAACAAGAATCATATTTAGCATGGCTCATTTTTTAGCGATAATTTCCAAGAACAAAATTCGAGGGGTTCGTCGTCCTAACACAACTGCGAGTACAATTTAAGATAGCGAACAAGCCATATGCAAATCCTGGTGCCATTATACTATTAATCGAAGATGGTTGTGTGTTCGTTTTTTATTGTTTGTATGTTTCAGAAGTGAAGAGAGAGGGCCGGATCGGTTGGTCAAAACTGCATGCTGGAATTTTTCCATCTTCATGGAAAAAGCCAGCTAACATCGGCGCTTGCACTTGAAGTAGCGTTGTGCTCAATCTAGGATACTGTCACATTTCAATGCAACTCTGACACTCAGCTGTCCTGGAGAATACACCTGGGAGGAAACACAGCTACGTGTCTGTTCGGACAAGTTGTGTCGACTAACCAACGTCCTTGTTGTGAAGGTAAAACTGCCAATATTTGTCACACTCAACCCCTCCTCAAGCCTTTCTTTTTATTGAACACTTGTTTTACTTTAGTTGTCTAACAGCCATATGGTTACAACTTACAATGTAACCAGTCAAATACGGAAGCCAAAGGACCTTGTACGGACATCGACGGTTAAGGTAGGTTTACCATGCTATTCATTTTTTCACGGTTTCCCGTTCATTTGACTTCTTCATACTTTTTATTTTTCAAACACCTGCGATCATGGCCCACAGATAGCGAAAATAAAATTTAAGGCTGAAAACTAAATAGAAGCATGGTGATTGGTGACTGTGTATTCTAGAAGCGAAACTTCTGCAAAAGTTGATTTCATTCGATATGTCATTTGTAATACGTTTAGTTTAAAATTTCTACCAAAACTTCAACTAAGTTAAAATACCATAGCTATTTCCTCAGAGTCTACTTTAATTGTAATACTAATGAGTAAAGTAAGAATAGCTAGGCATGGTTTAGACTAGGGACGTACAAACGCAGTGTGGATAAACAACATTGAAGGATTATAGAGGTCACGTGACAATACCTTAAGTGACAAGTCACTTTCAAGACACTTCTCTTTGTCAATAATGAATAAACTGTCTACTGTAGAGCGGCTAACCTCAAAACTTTAAATCATAGTAATAGGTCACGTAGATGATCAGTGATGGACTGCGATCAGAACAAACTAGAAGTGTTAACGGGAATTACAAAATCTACACAATTTGACTCGTAGCATGGCTCATACCTCTTATCTGTTCCCAGATTTAGGTTGGTGTGATGTCTCTCTACCAACTCAGATAACTCTGTTCGTTCTGTTTTCTGTTCTGTCGTCAGATTTTCCAGCTCTAATCTCAACTCATTCACACGTGCAACTCGCAGATGGTATTCCTTATCTGTTCCCTGAAATTCGCTATTTTTACCCATATCATACTTGAAACTTCAGGCAAGATGAACAAGATGAACAACAAACATTCATCATCTAAAAAATGTTAATGGGTAAAATTACTTCAAACATTCAGCATCTAGAAAACGATAACAGGTAAAATCACTTCAAAAATTAAGCATCTACAAAATGTTAAAATGATAACCACTATCAATACAAACCTTAAACTTTACCAGAACTTCACACTCATTGGTTCTTTCCAGGACTTTCCGCTCCAAATCCTCATACTCCTTCTCCAAACTCTCCAAATCAGCAGACGTCTTCTCCTTAGTCTCCTCGAGGAGGACACGTGCACAGCGCACACTTTCCTCGCTCTCATTTCGGATGTTTCCAATAGCTCCCTGGCAACCATAATAGATACTCGTGTAGGCATCCGGATAACGAAATTGGCATGTGCCTTGGAATGAACAATCGAATTTTTTCATCTGTGATTTATCAGTAACAGTATTAGACAATGTTAACGAAAACCTAAGTTTCCTCCCTAAAGCTTACCCTGAACTTTTCATATTGCTCGAGAAGGGCAGTCACTTTATCATGAACGTCGTTTTCGTTTTCTTGTATCCCTCCCATGAGTTCCAGGTTGCATGTAACTAATTTTGTCTGCATTTTCTGATATTGCTGCAGTGTTTTTCTTCTTGCCTAAACAAGTAGTTTAGTAATCAAACAAATGTGCGAGACTGTAGAAAACGTAGGAAAATGATTTTAAGAAAAGTGGTGAATTTCAAGATATTGCCAACAAAAGTATGTCGAAATCTGAAGGCTAAAGTGACCACCTGCAACCCCCCCCCCCTCAGCATAGGCTAACAGAGGCACTTACCTTGATTTGTAAACGAACGATTTCCGTCTCAGGAGAAGTTGGACGCTCAGACATAGTGGTTATTGTTGAATCAGAGGATTTCATACCAGGTGTCCTTTGCCAGGCCTGATAAAGTCGTAATCAATTGGACACCTGTCAGAAACAAAATATAAGGCTGTCTATATTAGTTGAAAGTTAAAGTGAAAAAAAGGGACTGACCGAGTAATCCCCATAGTCTGGGACGAGACCACGTTCCTGGATGTAGGATGTCCTGGTATCCCTAACTTCGGGACTTGCATAACTCTCTATTTTACTCATGTTATCATAACTAACAGTTTATATTGGGTATCATAGTAAGGTAACTTATTTTTAGGATCCACAATATCAAAACGAATGTAAAATGTAATCATGATAACTAAAATACTTCATTGGATATTTGTTAGGAGGAGTGCCCAAGACATTTGATAAAAAAGAGACAAGCTTCAGGACCAGGCAATCTACAAGACGCCCGACACTTCAACCGGTGTAACAATGTACACTACATATGCAGAGTAAAAAATATGTTGCTATGAGATCTTTTTATTCTCTGTGAGGGTAAAAGGGTAATATATTTTGGTGAGTGGGGCAATTGGCACCAAAGGATCCATTGATGGAACAAATTGATGTTCCAATGGCGCCAATGGCGATGAAGTCAGTGGTGCCAATGGTGGTCCCCATTGCCATTGGCGCCAAAATTAGTGATCCATTGACGACAATGGCTACTGTCATTGGCGACCATTGAATCATTTATAATGGATAATGGATCCATTGGAACGACTTGATGGCGATACCCTTTTCACGGTCACCACTCAGAGTAAATGGATCATTTGGAATTACAATCAACAATGGCGACAATGGTACCAATGGTGTCAATGGTACTAATGGCAACAATGATACCGACAATGGCGAAAATGGTACCGATGGCAACAATAGTACCAACAATGGCCAATGTCACCAACAGGAAACAGATGAGCTTTGTGATTTCTAATATTGTCAGACGGATGTAGCCCTTTTTGTTTGTTTTTCGTAACTGAATGAAAATATTTCCCAAAACAGTCAGACAAGCGATGGATTGTAAGGAAATTCAAATTATATCATCAACATTAGGAGGTAGAGTACTTTCCACTTTAACGTAATTGACATCATCAGTACCTCATCAGTACCTATTAAAAATATAGCAAATTAGTCTGGGTGAAAAACTTAAAAACTCTAAAATCCTAAAAAAATGTTGACGAGATGATATCCGTTTAACGTTCTAACAAAACGTTAGAAAGCAGCAAACGTTAGAGATCAGAAAACTGCGAGCCGCGCGCGGGTCGGGTAACACCTCGACAAAAATGTACAATGTAAAGGACACTCATTCAATCAAAATGCTGAAGGAAACTGTTTCACAAAACTCCAAAGCACATTGGTGGAGGGGGGTCGTTAGGCCTCAACTAGTTGTGAGTATACTAGCACATGCTGTTTGTTTTTCGTTTTTATTATCATATTATGTTAATCATTGTACATGTACAGCATGGCGCACACCGCGACCGCGCCCTCCCAAGAATTTATAATCTTTGGACACGGCATTACATTACCATTACTTCAATTAGGATCGGATGCAAAGTTTGTACAGCTACAGCAGCGCGTATCAGCTCCTCCCCCTAACCAGGTGCTTACGCCGCTCGCGGCGGCTGCTACGCAGCTAAAATAGCCTTGTACAGCAGCGCGCACCCTCCCGTCATTTGCAGATTATTTTATTCTTCTCTATTTGCTTCAATTTCAAATGAGGCTCGGCGCGCTTGAACAAAGTCATACAAAAATAGCCACCTCTGGTGCACCATGGCGCGGGCGCAACGCGCGCAAAAGAGCTTTGGTTTAAGCAACCGGCTACCGTCATTTTTTCGCTTTGAATAAGGGTCGGACAAAGTAAGACAAGAAAAAGTCAAACAATTACAACTGACAACACTGCAGTTGTTGTTTCACGTTGTGACCCGGCCACGCCGCCGCTCAACGGGCGATGCGCGTCTAGAATTCTTTCGAAATTCATGTCGCCAGGCCAGAAATGCATTAGAGCGCGTGATGGCCGCGACAGTAGGTTATCAACCTACACGTAAAGCCATTATAAGTTGATAACCTTCTGTCGCGGCCATCTGCATCACGCGCTATCACGAATTAATTCTGGCCTGGCCTGGCAAAGAAATTTTAATTGCGCATCACCCGTTAATTGCTCTAACCTGAGCCCTCATTACACCAGCTCTAGTCTAACTGTCAGTTTTATTCACAAATCGCCATGGTTCTGGAATATTAAATTTGCCATACATCTGCACCCTGTACAGCAGCCACATCCAGTGTTAGTGTAGTTAAAAGGGTTTACGGAGTAAATATGGCACTGAATGGACGAATGGACGATCTGAACTTTATTGTATTTCAAAGTTTGGAGTCTTATTTTTTAGGTCCGTTAGCGCATTCACTTTGTGACATTTTGCTATTCAGCATGGCAGCTAGTGTGGTAGCGCTAGCCGATATATTTGTGAACGGTAATACATAACTCTACTGTCACCGCCATTTGCCACACAGAGGCGTGCTGTGGGTGTTGTTATGAAGGCAACTTGGGCGTTCAGGTGATGGACTAAGGGGGCATGGGGATGGGCCACAACTGCCGAAACTGAAAATATAACTATGTTTGACAGTCCATTGTGCAGATTTTGCTTTATTGTGCATGTGGATATATCATTATTTGAACAAACATTGCTAGGTACAGTACGAAAATTGCTAGGTTCATGTACAGTAACTGTACATAAACATAAACATGAGAAACTTACATCTCATGACTCGTTTAGTAGTTTCAAATTTTTAAGACAAATAAGCGGTATATTGAGAGCTGAGAAAATAGGACAGTAAAATATACGAAGCTCGAGAGACTGTGACAACTTGTCACTACTGAAACACAAGGATATATCTTGTGGATGAGACAAGTATATATTCAACATTTGACAATGAGTGACGGAAGCGAGTTATGTGCCCCGCCTCGGCTAAAGCTGTGAATGTCCTTGCTGAACGGCATGTTAAACAAGGAACTGAAGCAGCTGGGTTCCGTCCAGGCTCAATTCTTTACACTCAAGTCAATATGTTCGTTTAATACGTCCTCTTGATCCAATAATGTGAGCTGCATAATAATGGGGTGGTGTATCGGATCTGAATTCTGAAAAAAATGTCCAGTGTGACCTGATCTGACAAAATCTGAGCTAAGAAAACAGACTGGTGTCAAGTAGTAAGACGTTTTCTGTTTTATAAAGTTTAGAAATAGACGTTTAATGTCTAAAAACCCTAAAGTTATACATGCAGTTTTAAAACCCAAAAATCAACTAGCAAGAGTAAAACTGATAATCTCGAACATTCCTCAGCTTAAAATCTACGCAAAATTCATAGCGTACTCTCCAACGCATTGGCCTAATTAAAATACATATAACGACCAGATTTCACGGCTCCTGGGGGTCCTGGGCGTTTTATGTGTAAACCTGTAGAATTCCACTCGTGGAATTACACCGGTTGAATTCTACCCATGGAATTCCACCCGTGGAAACTGGAATTGTCGGGCTTCTTGGGACTGCCTAGATTGCAATTGTAAATCAGTCAATCCCAATTACAACCTGGCAGCAAGTGTACAGAATTAACAATGCATTAGCGCGACTGGAACTATCTTTTGATTTGGAGCCTGAGGTGAAGCCACTAAACCATCATCAAACAAATGAAAAACGTATTTCTCTCAAGTACAACACCAAACGGCAGAGGATTTGGTAAACTTTAAGCATAAAAACTGAAGATATAAGTATAAGGATACAGTTTCTTAATTTCATTAGTATCTCACTTTAGAGTTTTTGATAGACTTTGATAAATAAGTTGATTAAAATATTTGGTATATTCTCCATCCCGATTTGACCTCTTTACAGTAATCTTAATTCAATTTATCATGGAATTGATTGAAGCTTTTCTGTATGAGAAAACTATCAGTTTCAGTCATGGTCAGTGTTGGTCTTCTTTGGTTCATATCCAGCATTCAATCCGACAAACATAACTTTGCTTTCAAACAGTTCCTCTGTATTTTCTAGTGACATACCCCTTGTTTCTGGTAGAAACACAAAGAAATAGCACATCCCCACAAATGTAATTGCACAGTATGTAAAGAATGCTCCAGATGGCGTTGCTGCATTTGAAAGTTGGAGAAATGTCTGAAAATAATAAATTTCGAGTTACCACTCAGACATATGATAATGTCAGGGTTGCAATCACATAGTAGGTTAATAATTTCATTTTTTCTTATTCTTTAGTCCATTCTAGTCCATTAGAACTATTATTACTCAATTAACTATTATTGAATCATCTTAGCAAGAAAAAGTCATCAGAATAACAGCTACCTGTGAAATAATGCTGTTGCAGACCCAATTCATAAATGTTGTCAAAGAAAGAGCTGTATCCCTTGCCCAATTAGGAAAAATCTCACTGAGAAAGTAGAATTTTAAACATTAAATGATCAGATTTGAAGAATTTGCAATCTTCGAGTTTATGTGATTTCAGTCTGAATGCTGTCATAGTGTCCTTAAGTTTTAATTTTTAGTCTTTTTCATGTGTTCGCAACATTTTTAAGTTCATCTCAACAGCAGATAACTAAGACACTACATTCTACCTACCTATTTATTGTCCAAGGAAGAGGCCCCATTCCTGGAGCAAAGCCCATGATGTACAGAACTAAACCTACTATTGCCAGCCAAGATTCTTTTGTCTTGCAAACATCTTCGATATCCATCACCTCTAAATAATTGTGGTGTTATAATATTTTGAGGAATAGCGTTTACAGTACAACATTAGCTCCTTTATTTTGTTGCCAATTAAATCTCTCTTTCCTTGCATTTAATTTTATGTTAATTTTGTGCTTTACTAACCTCCACAATGAACTGTAATGTTGGAAACAGAAGTATTTTTGTTTATACACTTTAATTCACCAGTCACACTTTCACAAAATCCACACTCATCCATTTGAGCACAACTGTAGCAAGAGTCTGCAACACATTCCAATACCCCTTGGATGTAAAGATTATCAATTTTTTTAAGATTCAGAGCTAAGGTTAAAGTAACCTTTACACCTATTAGATCAACGATTGAAAGATATATACAATAATGCCAAGATTTGCATTATGTGATTTGTCAACTCATCTGGTGATCATAAATGTTTTATAAAAGACGTCACCTTCAACATCCATTGCTTTGGAAGAATTATTGATAACAATAAATGCAATGCCAAGTAATGTTAATCCTAACATCATCACAATCATACTTCCCATCAATAGCTTTTTCCGCCCAAAGCGTTCAACACCATATACCCCTGAACGTTTATATAATTGAATACTATTATTGAAATTTCACTGATAAAATGACTATGATTATGGAACTGTCTGTTATAGTGTGCAATGGTTTTAGCAAAAGTAACAGACTGTTAATATAAGTTTTTAGGTGATAAATAAAGTCAAGCTGACAGAGTAAGAACTATCTGTTCAATGTCATTATAATTCAAGATTGTGCTAAGAAATTTTCATTAGAAGAGACAAGAAGATCAGCTGTAAATAAACTAGGTGTGAAGAAGATGACCCCAGTAGTAACTATTTTGTTCATGCACTCACAAACCTATAAATGTAAATGTTACATTAGCAGTGCTAACAGCTGTCGAAAGCCATATCGCCTTATTTGATGATGCTCCAGACATTACCAATATTGTAGCCGAGTAGTACCTGCAATGAGTATTTTATATACTTTTGAATATTGCATTTCTGTCACATTTCAAGTAAATTCGATGCACTATCTAACTAAATGATATTCATGGATGATGCTTACATGACAGAGTTAATTCCTGAGAACTGTTGAAATAGCTGCAACAGCAGTCCTAAGACCATTGCTCTTCTCACAGCCGTATTTTTCATCATATTAAGCAAAACTTGAAACCCTGTAATTTATGGTGATGTTATTTTCACATTGAACTTTTTTAGTAGTTCGAAAATAGTCGATGTGACACAGTAATCTAAACAAAATAGCTTTAAGCTAAAGTTGTTTTTTGCCAACTTGTAGCTTGTTTGCCTATTTTGATGAATTACTGTATAATCTTCAGTGGGTTTTAAGCCAAACCTTTTCCACCTAATTCCTCATTCTCTGTAGTTTGTTTAAAGTCCTCAGCTATTTCTTTCATTTCAGTTGAAACATCTTCTGTTCCCCTTAACTAAAAGAATATATTTTAAACTTTTTCTAAATGTAAAGATCCTGTTTATTTGGTTAATTTCTATGTCAATATTCTTCAAGGATTTCTCAATTCTTACCTCAATCAAAATTGCTTTTGCTTGTTCAACGTGTCCTTGAAAATACAGCCACCTTGCACTCTTAGGCATGAAAATAAATAGAACAAACATGATTGTAGAGGGTACACAGCTAAGTCCCAGCATCCACCTGCACAAATTTGCCAGTCAGCTTGTGAGCCGTATTGAGCTTCGCAAAAGTTTAATTTCTCGTGATTGAACTGTATAAGTAAAAGTTTTGTGTAACTTTACCTCCAACCTTTATTGACTGGCTCGAAAATTCCTGCAACAATGCTCCCTGCCAGTATGCCAATTGTTATAAGGAGCTGATTGCAAACAGTCATTGGTCCTCTCCAATCATTTGGCAATTGCTCTGCTATGTAAAGAGGTCCTGTCATTGAAACAAATCCTGAATAAATATACAGTAAAAGCATGATAAGCAAGTTCTAAGGCACTAACCCACCAAAAAAATACAGAAAAGGAACTGTTTTACTCTTGCATCATCTTTCTACTGTACCTATTGCAATTCCGTCGAGCGCCCTTCCTACTACGAGAGTCTGCCAGTTTGGTGCAACTGCCATGATGAAAGAGGCTACTGTTAGTATAGCCGCTCCAGACATCATGCTTATCTGCAAAGTCAGTATGCAATAAACATTAACCCGTTTTTAATAGATAAATCTTAACATGATAAAGTCTTCGAATTTTGTAAAATGTTTCATAAATTGCTGTAACTTCACTGCGCACCTTTCTACCAAGGATCTTGTTTAGAAAACCTGCCATCAAGGCTCCTACTGCACATGCCCATATCGCTGAACTGACAATAATCTCTTTTCTGCTGTCGCTTAGCTTCAGGAGAGACGTGTGTTAAATTATTTTATCATCAATCATTACATAAAGGTACTATGCATCTGGTCACATTTTATTTTATATCATGTATTGAATTAAATGACAAACATTTTCCCTACGTTTGATTAAAATGGTTTACTCAAAACAAAATGAATTTGTCATCATCTTACCTCCCATGTTGGTTCTGCATCTTCAAGAGCTACGAGACATCCGCTCATTACTCCTGTGTCATACCCAAAAAGGAAACCTCCCAATACTGCTGTAAACACTAACAACTTTGTTTTAAATGGGAGACTCATTTTACGAGTGACTCTCTGAGTGGGTCCGAATTGCAGACTTTCTGCACAGTTATAACAAGAGGACAAAATGGAAATGGGGGCATGTGAGCAGAGCATGGAACTCACTAGATCTTAATCGCTTTCCAATGTTTTTGAGGGTATTGTGTTGCAGGGTTCATTAAAACTAAACCTCTCTTCACATGGCTCATGAAGGTTTCATAATTGTCCTGTAACCGTGTAATCTGATTATTTAGGGCACCAACTTCAAGGTTACAGAACTCATGAAAAGATTATCTACGCTTGGCAAAAATGTTATTGTAGGGTTTTTAACACTTTAAGGCTTCCCAAATTTTGCCTTTATCAACATAGTCGTTCTGGTATTTTCCAGCATCTTAAAAATTCTGCGATGTAATTGTGTTGCATCCTTTTTATGTGCAAAAGTGACGTAATATATGAATGATGTAGGTAATAAAAGGCCATGAAAGTACACATCAATCATTTTCCATATAACATGAATTTATTGCACTCTGTGCTTGTACTTGAACTCCAAGCAGGTTTAAGGTCCGGGGGCTAAATTTTGTCGCTTGTGATTATTTTTTAAACATATTTATTTTTAGCAGGATGCAATGCATGAGAAAAGCATGTCCCAGAGACTTTCCAAGATGTGTCCGGAGCTACATTGGAGCTATGGGACCAGGACTCTCTAGATCCGGTATCAAGAAGCCGGACTATGGCCAGGTTCCTCAGATAGACCGATCTCAGTACAAAAACTACCTCAAAACCTTAGAAAAAGCTGCTTCCACTCCTGACTCCGGTGTCAAGATTTCAAACTTGCCAAGAAGTATTCCCAATGCTACAGCAAGTGGTTGGGTTCCTCCCCCGGACAAGATCCCAGACCTCCCTTACTTCGTGTGGAGGAATGTAGATCAAACCCTCCCAGTAGAACACAAAGAAAGTAGAGACTTTCATCGGTATACACAGATCACAAAAATAGAGGGAAATATAGAACTTTTCCGTGCTGCTGTCGAGAACTTTTTAGATGATGAAACTATTCCGGTTGTGGCCAATGAGGTGACTGGTACAATAACCTGTCTGGGGTGGAGAGCTTTCGAGTTGAAGAAATGGTTGCAATTACAAGGTTTTTAATTGATTGGTCTTCTATTTTATAATCTATTTCAGCTACATTGAGATATAGTTACAAACTAGTAAGTTATTTGATGAGTTTTGTTTAAGCGTGATTGTATCAGATATATTTAGAAGTCTGAATTAAAAGTCTGTTAATTTATTATCCGATAGTTTATAAAAAGTAGCCATACAAAAATCTATGATATAGATTTATTGCCTAGCATTAAAAATGTAAAACCTATACGAAGTTCTTTAATGAATTTAGGAGATTAAATATGGTGCTTATCAGAAATAGCAAAACTTCAGTTTATTGTTTTTCATTGTTAAGTATTTCTCTTTTCTTTAAACTACTCTTGATTCCAATAAAGGTGAGACTGCTCGAGAACAGTTGTTCGGTGTTTTCGAGGGATATCCCCCGGGTCTCGGGCAGGAAAATGAAGAAATAGATCATTCCAATCAGGATCATGCCACAGTAGATAAAGAAAGCTCCAGAGGTTGTAGCTGCATTTGTAAGCTGTAGGAATGTCTGAAAATTATATGGTGTAAAATTCTTTTATTATTCAATGTATCGAGTGATATGGAAAGTTCAGTGTCGGTTAAATAATCTGTATTCCAGTTTGAATTGGCCCTTACCTGTGAAATAATGCTGTTACATATCCAATTGGTGGTAGTTGTGATGGCCATAGCCGTGTCCCTCGACCAGTTCGGGAATATTTCGCTGTTGATGGTCCAGGGAAGCGGTCCCATCCCAGGAGCGAATCCCATGATGTAGACCACCAAACCAAGCACTGCCATCCAGGAGTACTGTGTTTCACAAACACTCGAAACTTTGTCACCTAGAGTAGGTGTCAGGCAGCTTAGCATGTGAATCGTTGTGTAAACAAACTTAAATTCGACTCCGTGTTTACATCAGGTGGCTAGTGTTTTCCGAACAAAATATCGGTTCATTGCTAAGTGCAATAAGTTATAACAGCATACATACTCTAGATATTGTCTGGCAATCATAGTTTTATGCATACTTTTCGATGTATCATTGATCTTCGATTCTCGAGTCTGCAGTATACAGGAATGATTGACGGCTGTCCCACTTTCAACTAATCATTAGCTGTTAATGTCTTTAAGAACATGCACAAACCTGAGCAACCGAGAGAGACCAAGTCTGTAGCGTTCCTAGAGACACAGAGTAGTTGTCCAGCGAGGTCAGTACAAGTTCCACACAGATCAGACTGTAAACAGGCGTAACATGAAGTAGCAACACATTCTCCTACACCTGGGGGTGTGACTGGTGTATTTTCTTGGGATCCCGATATGATAAAGAAATTTTCTTAGCTGACGAAATGAATAGATGTTCTACAATATAACATGTTAATTTTACAACACAATATTATTTCAGAGCACAATATAAATTATACTTAGTCACTAAGTGGTATTATATTATTGCAGTGTACTAAAAATATCAATCTTTATGTTAGTTTTATAAACCTGTTGTTAAGATTCCTTGAGAGGACTTATCTATGACAATAAAGGATATTCCTAGAAGAGTGAGACCTATCATCATAACGATCATACTCCCCATCAGTAGTATCTTTCTTCCGAATCTTTCGACGCTGACAATTCCTGGAAAAAAGTAGGCTGGAGTAGCTATAAGAACTCAATGGTAAAATTGATGTTGTGTCTTATTTACGAGTGATGGCCCGCATTGCACGGCCCCCTTTTAACCCCCTTTTAACGTTCATAAGAAGGAAACAAAATCAATGAATCAAAATCTGTAGAAATACTGGCTCACCAATGAAGGTAAAAGCTACGTTAGCAGTGCTGACGGCTGCTGAAAGCCATATAGCTTTGTTTGAGGAGGCTCCTGACATCACTAGAATGGTCGCTGAGTAATATCTGAAATTTAATCCATCATTAACTAGATAAACCTGAATATCTTGCTTTAAGAGTATGTTGAGTTGTTGCTTAACATAAAATATCTCGATCGATTTTTTGTCTTACGTTTTCTCTCTGATAACAAATATTCAAGATGAGTAGTATGTGACCTTAGTGTGCTTTAAGCTTTCAAAAGGTGATTTCCGATTTTGGCATTCCGAAAGTATGCAAGTGGATTTGCAAAAAAACGTATCTTCTGTAGAATATAATGTCCAAGCTCTATAATTTTGCGGTTAAATGTTGTCTTACTCATGCAATTTCAATCATTTAAATCCAACTATCTACTCACAATAAATCAATTTAAGGTAGGTTTACAATGTTTAGGCGAATTATGCTATTGAAATATGCCTTACAATCTTATTTTCTATATTTCAAACCCAAAATATTTAATCATTTCTAATATCATCGGAACTGCGTGTAAAGCTATCCAAATACGTAGATTTTGTACCTCAGAGCGCTGCCTTTAGTTATTTTGTAGTTTTTTTCTAAATTTCAATATGAGTTTAAAAAGGCTTGTTGTCAACGAATCTGATTTCTTAATATACTTAGTTCCAACAAACATCAGATAAAATCTCATTAAGATGACACACCAGTTCCCCTACACAGGACATGTAGATAAGACTCACATAACAGTGTTGATGCCCGAGAACTGCTGGAAAAGCTGTAACATAACCCCGAGTAGCAAGGCTCTTCTCACTGCCCTGTTCCGCAGCATGTTTGAAAAGAGGTTGCAACCTGTTGGAATTCTCTCTAGGGTTTACAATGTAGGGGCACTGCGCAGGAAGTTGCGTGCTTGAACTAAGTGCATATTGAACGTCAGATTTGAAAACAGACATTCAGTTTATTCATTCTTAAAAGTTTTAATATGCCATTTGCCCTGATCCTGGTGATTGTACATCTTATAAAATGAATCTTTCAGATTTGTGCATGTAACCCAATAATCAGTAGTCAATATTCCAACAAAACAATGCCATCAATCATCTTGCATGCAAACTTAAGTAGATTGTACAGAACAAAGTAATTGTATCATATGATTGTAAATATACTGTAAAATTCGTCACCTTTTCCACCCAGTGCTTTGTCATTGATTGTTTTCCTATAGTCTTCGGCAATTTCCTCCATTTCCATTTCAACATCATCAGTTCCCCTGAGCTGAACAATTTCAGTCTGCCTATCTAACATTTTATGTGCCTAATCTTATTATCTCAAAACATAATATACTCTGTAAAATCGTTCAGTGAGCCGTAAAGTGCAACTTAAATCATCGACTCACCTCTCATTTATGTGCGATTAACGTGTCTACTAAACAGCTTAAATCCACAAGACAACTCAATAACTTGAAAATCGTTATAGCCTTAGAAGCTGAGTATTTTTAATAGTCACCTCTTTTAAAATTCGTTCCGCTTCTTCAGTCTGTCCTTGAAAGTAGAGCCATCGCACGCTTTTTGGCATGAATATCATGAATATGAACATGACTGTAGACGGGATGCAACTCAGCCCGAGTGTCCACCTAGAACAGTGCCTAGTTAAACGTCCTTTCTCGTTCTTTTCAATTAAGTGGCGAGAACTTAATTAATTGCTATCTGACTCAATATTTTAATACGGCAATGACTCAATATTCAATACTGCAATGTATTGCAAGATAAAATAGGTTTTTAGGTAACATCTGTCTCCCAACATCGCTAATTTGCCCATGACAGCTCGAAGTAGTTGGTTTACCACTAGTACCCTTGTTCCTAAAGTAGAAAAACTTACCTCCAGCCGTTAGCTACAGGTTCGAACACCCCCGCCAGGATACTCCCCAGCAAAATTCCGATAGTGATGAACAGTTGATAACAAACCGTCATTGGTCCCCTCCAGTCTAGAGGCAACTGTTCCGCTATGTAGAGCGGTCCTGTCATCGACACAAATCCTGAAATTAGGACTTGTATTGTTTGTTTTGATATAGGTTTCTTTTGAGTCGCTCATGCACTCTTACTGTGATTGCCATTATATCATCAACTTAATCATCTCTTACATCTATGGTGTTTGTATGATAGTTACCAATTGCAATTCCATCCGCTGCTCTTGCAAAAACGAGAGTTTGCCAGTTGGGGGCTAACGCCATGATGAAAGAGGCTCCAGTCAGAATAGCTGCTCCTGTCATCATGCTTATCTGAATAAGATATATGTGTTCAGCTGATATCTCACCGTTATTGGACAGACAAGCCTTGTCTGGGAGATGCCCGTTTGTTAGTTTATCAGAAAGCAGGTTAAATATTACCTTTCTACCGAGGTATTTGTTAAGAACTCCAGCAGACAGTGCTCCTACTGCACAGGCCCATATCGCCGAACTGACAATCAACTCTTTCTTTGTATCAGTTAACTGAAGCAATAATGAAGTTGAGTTTCATTTCGAAGTGTCCTACTATGTTAAATCTATAAATAGGAAAGTACGGTTTTCTGGTTTTAATATTCGATAGTCATATGGACCACCTTGCTGCGGATAGTAGGACACAGTGCATATTTTAAATGTTGCCACACTTAAAACTGCAGAAAAACATGTCATCTACCTCCCAATCAGGCTGACTGTCTCCCAGTTGAACGAGAGCTCCGTTAATAACTCCAGTGTCATACCCAAACAGAAAACCTCCAAGCACAGCAGCTAGTGTTACTAGTTTAGCTTTAAAAGAGAGTGGTCCGGTGTTCCTGAAAAAATGATGCTCTTGGATAATTTTCAAAAAATGATGCTTTCTTTAACATTTTTGAGCTCTGGTTTTCTTTTTTATCGATGAGCCTTGCAAAGATAGATTCAACCCGTTTGAAAACTGACGTACTCGTTAATATTCGGTTTTTTAGCCGAATTTTCATTTTCTGCAGAGTTTAGGGGTGTACATTCTGTCGTCTCACCCGACATTCCACAATGTTTATTGGCTACCTGACAGTTATTTTACATCCTACTTTACACAAAACTGGATAAAAACTACACTAATACACGAAAACTACAATCGGTTAAGCAGAAAGATGAGAATTGCTGTTGGTCCAACGCTTGTGTACACATTCTTACATCGCATAACAATAAGGAAAACTTCTGTGAGGGGCTGAACGTGTTGTAATGTACGATGTACAATGTACTATATGTATAATGTACAACGACAATACTTGCTGTAAAGTGTGAGCAGTGAGGGGCCAAGTAGCAAGCATTGAATGTATCAACTTTAAATACTTAAATTTCGCTTATTAGATGGCCGTAAGCCGTAACTGACGACACGTCCTAATGGAATTCTCGTAACAGTTTCATGTGCAGCAATGTTATTTGCTTTTTACATAGTAACGCGTAATATTGCAATAGTAACTGCAAATAGTTACATAAGCATACACTATACAATTATTAAAAAGAAAACAATTGTTAGCGGGAAGCAAGTAAGAACATGTAATGAAATGGAGGAACCCACAGTACCGGGTTAGCAGGAACAGAGGATGACGAACACAACGACAGAAAAGACCGGGGAAACTATACTGCTCAGAAAACAGTGAGTTCGAAAAATCCCTCGCAGTCTGCAGAGGTCACTAACTGAGTGTAATACGATTTTAATTCGATTTTATCTGTTTCCTTATATTTCCAGTCACGTTTTTAGTGTATGAGGAGTTAGGATGGGATCTGTTCGAGGAGTTATGTTAATTCCTACTTGCTACTTTTCATTAATGTGTGTAATTCTTTAGTACATAAGTGTAGAAGCTTTCAGCACAACATTTTACATTTTTCATCAGATAAGATTGTCATAATCAGGTGCTACGAGAAACGTTTTTTATTGGCTAACTCTACGATGTGTTATAAAAGTTGTTAATTTATACGAATTGAAGTCTATCGTTAGACCGAATTATTTGTTACATAATATTTACCGATATCTGTACAATTAGATAACAGCTACAATATGTAACGTTTTCATTCCGTAGTTACTCACACAAGTACTCACACATACATTATCTCCTCCAGTGTGACGAAGGGAAGAAAGTTACACCGACTCTCGGTAGACACATATCCAGCAAGGTCCCTGATTACACTTAACAGAGAGTCCAGGGCAGATGAGTGGGTCCAGCTTCCCCCCTCTCACATCAGGTAGCTGCACAGTTCTCATTGGTCAATAACACTAGTCACGTGGTCTTATTTCACAGTTCCCATTGGTCAATAACACTAGTCACGTGGTCTTATTTCACAGTTCTCATTGGTCAATAACACTAGTCACGTGGTCTTATTTCACAGCTCTAATTGGTCAATAACACTAGTCACATGGTCTTATTTCACAGTTCTCATTGGTCAATAACACTAGTCACGTGGTCTTATTTCACAGTTCCCATTGGTCAATAACACTAGTCACGTGGTCTTATTTCA
>JH153473.1:182209-231205 GCA_000226015.1 Mnemiopsis leidyi | reverse complement strand
TCACAGTTCTCATTGGTCAATAACACTAGTCACGTGGTCTTATTTCACAGTTCCCATTGGTCAATAACACTACTCACGTGGCATTATTTCACAGTTCTCATTGGTCAATAACACTAGTCACGTGGTCTTATTTCACAGTTCTCATTGGTCAATATAACTACACAGGGTAGATCTTATTGGTCAATAACTACACTGCACAGTTCTCATTGGTCAATAACACTAGTCACGTGGTCTTATTTCTCATTGGTCACTATAACTATACAGGATAGTTCTCATTGGTCAATAACTACACAGAAAAGTTCTTATTGGTCAATATAACTACACAGGGTAGATCTTATTGGTCAATAACTACACTGCACAGTTCTCATTGGTCAATAACACTAGTCACGTGGTCTTATTTCTCACTGGTCAATAACTACACAGGAAAGTTCTTATTGGTCAATAACTATACATAGAAGTTCTCATTGGTCAATAACTATACAGGATAGTTCTTACTGGTCAATAACTATACATGATAGTTTTTATTGGTCAATAACGCTAGTCACATGGTTTTAATTCACGTTATGGTTATTTTCCGCAGTGTTCACATTTTTTGGTGTGTGGAAGTTTAGTTCCAGACATTTTCCATTGTCACCTTCCAGTTCTTAATTGCAAGAGAGGGTACCTTAATATAGATGCTATTTAATCAGTGTGTGCGTGTGACATACGCGAATTTAAATTGCAGAAATGATTTGATGTGAATTGGTTTACTTTAACAAAAAAATTTGTAACACCGTTGAATGAATCCAAAATAACCCATTACATATAATTCTTAATTTCGACCAAACAATATTTTTGAATTCCGGTTAAAGCCAGACCTCACAAACCAATCGACTCAATTTAGTGTTAATTATTTTCAAAAACTGGCTGTATTTATATTTCTGTGTACTCGCACACTCGCCAATTGCTATCTCAGACACGGCTAGCTTTTCGTGAAATTATGTAGTCTGCCCTCAGCCCTGCGTGACTTTGCGGAGAAATCCCTGCTAGTTAACTAGTAGTAGTTTCGCAGTTCCACAGTCGCTCCCCAGAAGTAAAGTTAGTAAGCATTCAAAAATTAGAAGCTGAAGTATTAACACAGGTGTGTTCACAGTAACTTCACATTTCCAACAATTTAGTTAACGAGTTCAAATTAGCTGACCACCGACTAATTTCTCTGGTAATTTTTATCGTATCTATCACAAGGCCGGTAGTACAGCGTTAATTGTTTGACTTGCGTGGCTTGTGTAGGCCGCATACCGGTGTCATGACCACTATTCATCGCTTTTCGTACTCTTTGTCCGTTCAATAATCCGCTCTCTTTGTACAGCACGCTTAAATCAGGTCACATTTATTTTCTTTTTAGGCCACATTTATTTTGCGTTTTGCTTTTTGACAAGTACGGCCAATCCTGACTTAGTGACTAAACAATCCGCTCATTTTATTCTTATGACAATCGGCACATGTCGAAAGAACAAAGGTCAAATCTAAATTTTTATGTGATCTACTCCCCTTCATAACTCAAATTGTTAAGTTGTCGGCTTGGTAACGGACGTACGAAGTAAGGTGTCCCTGTAACCTGCATTCTCAGGGATATATGCGATAAGTGTACGCGACATTATGACGTATTGCAGTGAGCTATGTCCTACTACGTTGACCTGGAAACTTGCTCTTAACCGTTATACTCCTTATCTCATGTACTTGCGTGGAGAATTTATGTTTTATTTGATCTTTTTTATGCTTTGCGGTAGCTCTAGGCCGCGTTTTAGCTCGTATCTTTGGCAGTTGTTCTTAATTTCCCGATAATTTTGTTCCAAGTCTCGCAGGTCGCTTTTCTTTGAAACTTTTAAGTCATGTTTCAGTGATAATAATGTTCTATCTTTCTACAATTGCTTTGCTTTTAGTTCTCTGAACTTCTAAAATCCATTTAACCTGCGACCGCGTCATGTTGACGCAAACTTTTTATCTAAATGGTTTCTATATCGAGATGTATCCCAGAATATTGATCAATCTGAAACTTTCATTTTCGTAAATACCGATGCAACAATGTTTGACCTATTCCATTCCCAATCGTTTGATCTGTGCTGTAACAAAGCTCTATAGTATTATTTCCATCGTAAGGTATTAAAATTCTGGGAATTGGATTTTGCTTGAGGAGATTTGCTTTTTGTCGCGGTTTACTGGAATTACTCCTCTTGATTCCATTAATCTATTGAAAATTTGGCCAAACTTAAGCTAGCTTTTTTTGAGATAAAATCACGACTTATTTTGATTTTGGAATTTTAAGACAAAGTTATCGACAAAAACTGCTGTAATAAACTGATTTTAAAAGTTCACCAAACTCAACATAGACATGATCATCAAAATGTTTGTGTCATGAAACATCAAACATTGAAAGCCACTGCATTGATTCTTCAAGGCCCACAATTTACCTTAAATGGAATAATCAAGGTGCTTTCCGATCTAGATCTATAGCAAGTGTTTTTTTTCTTTTTGTATTTCAGCGTGAATCGAATTTGTATCTTGATATGAAAATAACTTGACTTGCGCTTTACTCTCATAACTTTTAACATGGTTTTCTTAAAATCACGGGGTTAGGTACTGACCTCGTCCCCATCGGCCATCAGACCCTGACATTTGCCCATAGTCAATGCCCAATGGTCATAAATTTTTATTATGGTAATGGTCAAAATGGAAGAATGCAAACCAATTCTTCCAAAATAAAAAAAAATGAAGCCAAATTTTGGAATAACTTGTTTGACCATGGAGTCATGGCAGTTTTGGTAATGGTCAAGGCCAAAATTTTGACCTTTTGATCACGGTAATTTTTAAATTTTTGATATGACCATTTGATCATGTCACTCTAGCCTGGGGAAGCTAGATGGTCAGGTATTGTGATCAAGCCCCACCCCTTTCCTATTCAAATGCGAAAAGTTTTTGAATTTTCGATAAAATTTTGCTTAAACTTCAGTTTTCCTTACCCGCTCATAACAGTTATAGTATTGACAATGTTTTCTTATAAATTTTGTGTACTTCCCAAGTAATCGGCATGTACGTTAAATTTATTAATATTCGATAATTGTGGGTTCCTATAAGAAATACATATAAATAGCGCGTCTCCATGGCGACGGTAACAATTTGTTACGAAGATCGCGTAAGAAGAGCATATAAAATGAATTTCACGTCTGCTTTGACTGAAATTATCTAAGTTTGATTGTACCACGTGGCAAGTTTACATCACGTGACATGTTGCTCCTTCTACCCGGATGTACTCTATGTTGCGGTCCTGTGTACATTTCTAACGTGTACTTTACACAGGAGTGATATTCACTTTCCTCCTCTACTTCACTGTAACAGTGTGTATAGCTGAATGTACAAACAATGAGCTCCGCCCTTTTACTAAGTTACTTACATACTTGCTAATAACTTTCTCACTTTCTACTAACTTACTTACAACTACCAACTTAACCGCGTCTAATTTCGAGAATTATATATCATAGAAGTGGCACTACCGCTGGCTTTTCTGATACGAGATGTGATGCTGCGTATACTATGAAATAGTAGATAGGAGATACTATAAATGTGCTTGCTTAAATGAAAACTTCAAATCTTAGTAAGTTTGAAACGTATTTTTATTTATTCCTGAAGATACCATGAGGATAGAAATTTGAAACTGCCAATGTCAGCTAACAAAAAACAAACATAGATGTGGTAATGTTGGAGTATTGAAATGAGACTGAGGAATTCGCGGAGACGGAGCGTTGAGACTCTTATTTTGTCTCTTCATACCAGGTAACGTAAAATGTAGGTACAGAAACACTGTAGTTGGTAGTAGACTGCAGGTTTGTCCGGGGGTTGAGACAAGGATGTTTATAATTAGACGTAGCCTCAGCGTTCTTACTTGAGACCCACTAACATATCACGGCTCTATTAAACTTGATGTTTTGTCAAGAAGGTTTTTCCATCAAGACACGAGTTTGTTGACTGGTTCGAACTGGACCTTTTTACATATACACGCATGTCTGTAGCAAACTTTTCTCGCGTACAGTAATCTGATAAAAGATTCTAATTGATATAAAAACTTTTAATTGAACATTCAACATGCAAATTTGTCTCCACTTCTATATCGTTTCTTTAACATCACGTTTTTCTTAGAATTTGACAGTCAACTGAAGAAAGTGGCTTAAGATGCTCAAATTTGGTTAGAGCTCTAAAGTTCAATTCAGATTTTCAATCCAACAACCCTTAAAGACTAAATCACGTTGAAATCATCTAGATTTTAATGATTTTGAAGTTTATTACTTTTCTATTCGAAACCTCCTCATATTTTACACGTTAAAAATAAGGAGCAAGTGTTTTTAGTTACCTAGTGCTAATGTTTTTACATGTGATCAGTGATACCGGAGACCGCAGGGCTGCTGAGGTCTAATAATTCTAGAAGGACTGAACTCTAGTATATGAACTGGAAATTCGAGATGTCTGTTACTGAATTCTCGCCCATGGTTTAAGAACTTATATAAACATGATATTTTTCGGAGTCCAGAATCACAGATTTACATTCTCTGTTAAACGTTGTTTTAAATGGGAGCCTCTCAGAGAGTGGCAAGTTAAATATTACAAACTGTTACTCCATAACAGAAAGAGAGGGAAGCTGGAAGTTAAAACATCAGACTCACGCCACCACTCAATAATCCAGGTTCAGGCTAACTTCTGAGTTGTACGATTTCAACGTGTACACGGGCGTGGCTAATCCCTGCAAAACCTTAGTTAGCAAAACTAGCCGTCCTGCTAGAGGAGTCCATGTTAAGTAAGTAAATATACACTATATAGGTACACTATATATCGCTCTACGAGTATTAGGAGAACAGTTGCCGCGCTAGTAACTGCCACCTTCTCCACTTAGACAGCTTCACTGGGTTCAAGTTTTCTTCAGCCGAGTGATCTCATCAGGGAGATAGCACGTGTTACGTCCATTACAGGAGAGCACGTGCTGTGCACTACTTCGTATCTCCTTATATGGTAATCCTTGTTGGGGAGGGTGTGTGGCAGAGTGGAACTGAGGGGCGTATGTGAACAAGGACCTGTTCCAGATTATTCTAGAAGATCCGATTGTATTCAGTATCAGTGTGGAGTGAGTACGGAGTGACATAGTGGGCTGTTCAGAGAACTAAATTTTATACTAGAAATGGACGTTACAAGTTTTTAAACGTGATGACGTTTTGTACTGTGCAGTGTAGAGGGAGCTGGTCGCGTCGTCAAGTGTAGAAAGTGACGACAGGCTTTTAGGTTTGTTTTTCTAGGTGGGAGCGCGTTGTCTCGTTATCACTTAGCTCGTCAACACTTCTTAGTGATGTTATCCTGAGTGTGTGGAGTAAACAATACCCAGCTGAGAAGCTGGTATAACAGTAGAATAAGTATATGATATCGGTTTTTTGGGTTCTTCGTCAAACTTAAGTACAGTGGTCAGTGGAGTGAATTTTAATTTTGCAATTTCCATAAAAACATAGGCTCGCAAGTAAATTAAACACCCAATATTTTCTTTGTAGATTAAATCATCAGTATGGGAATCATAGTCTTGACGTATGCTGAATGAACTCTAAAGTGTGTTTTCTCATAAGACACTTTTGATTGACTGATCATTAAAACCTGGTTGATCATTGGGTATTTGAAGAATATTGTTAACTAAGTTCTAACAGTTTAACAATATCTAGTTATTTCCCACGTCATTCACACGCAACCAACTCGATCTTATATGTTATAGCCTGAAAATCTGAATTAAACTGGACAGTTCAAGACTGTTCAGCCAGACAGATCTCTCTAATTTGAGCCTAGCGTCTATTTCTCGATTTTAGCAAGTCCTATTTGTCTGAAGTCGGTTAGAATTGCAGGGTATCCTGTCTTTGCTGCAAAAACAATACTGGCTTCTTCCACATCAGGAAGATAGCAACAAAGAACGAGTTTATTAGCTCTGAATGGATACAACGATGATCAGAGAGTCTAATATTTCGCTGATAGTATCTAACCAGCCTGATGTTAACTTTAAGCAACTCCTTTGCAAAGTTGTATCAAATCGTTAAAAACTTGTAGAGTTTTAACTGCATTACGTATCACAAATTCCTAAACTACTCGTCAGTGTTCTGAGTTGTGATTCACACTTTCAGTAGAGAAATATATCGAATTCCTGCTTCCTCAACTCTAAATCCATGTGTGAAACATGATGTAGAGTAATATATTCAGGACTGCGTTGATCGGACTGAAGACGCTCGTGTTACATACCTGCACTTAAGTTTACCTATAGTCTGTATCACTCTGTAAAGTATATAAGGAATCTAGAGAAGGACTTAACATACTGATTAAAGTTAGTTTACTGTATTAAGTGAACCCTGGCAGACTCTTATACCGAGTTTTAGACTGAAAGGGTACTCAGAAACTTGGTATTTTTAGCTCGTCTAAAGTGTGATAGTGTAGATCAATTAGTCTGGGTAGGAATTCTTGAAGTTAGCCACGTACATTTTTTACAATTACATCATTATTATTATATTGTATTACATCATTTAACGAAATATTATGATCTTCTTTAATATTGATTAGTTAGAAAAACGGCGAATGAATGTAAAAACATCGTCAATTTATCAGAATAAGATTCTTTATTTCTTTATCCATACGCTATCACATTATACGAATAGTTCTTGGTCGAGATAATTGAATTCTGAGGAGCCAAATATGTTAGATATGCTCTCCTAATTTTCTTTTTCAACACAACATAACAGAACTCACGTACCACTTCCCATCCAGAGATAAATCTCAGCTGTCGCACAACGTTTTATTACACCTTGTGCTAAACGTTAATATTAAATATGCTATAGAGTATAGAGTATTATAGCGCTATAGCGACATGAATTTTGCTATCGCTAACTTAAACTTACAATCTTACATTCCTACGAAATATGTCCCACGTTGAGAGATTAAGACTGATATAGTTTGTATGATCAATATTTTCTCATGTCCTCACTTTGACAGAACTAGTTTACCATACATCAAACTACCCAAGAGATCGACCTCCTCATACATTACCGTTACCAGGCCGTACCCGGCAGTTTACTTAACTTGTCGAACAACTAAAATCACGTACAAGACCAACGTTTACTAGATCATGGATGTGTTATTTTTAGTAATTCCATCTCGTCTCTATAGAAATTAAGACTGGTAACCTAATAAATGAAAAGAATTGATGTGCTAAATACTTAAATACCTTCCCATCTCACCACACTCTCCACTTAGCTGCGACTAAGCTATGACACTATCACACTGCACAGTAACTGTGTCTCACAGTAACTGTGTCTCACACTAACTGTGTCTCTCACTAACTGTGTCTCTCACCTGGACCTGTAAATATAACATACCCCGTTGTCATGGTGCTAACTCAAGCTAACCCCTCCTATCTTAGTATCTTACAATCTTCATAATCATATCTCGATCGTATTCTACCAGTATAGCTACTCGATCAGATCTAATATATCTAGCATGTATAATGTAGCATCTATATAAAATAGTTTCTTACTGTCCACATATTTTACACATATCTCTGACTCTCACTCCCTCCCAGACACACCTGGATAAGCGGCCCCAAGTTCCCCAAGTTGGACGAATGTACACACTTCCACTACGACGCAGTAACACTCCCTCCGGACTTCTCAGTCATGTTGAGGACCGACTACGGGGATCACGAGCTTCATCTGAGCGGGGACAGCACAATCACCGTCTTCTACGTGAGTTTAAGTTAAAAGTACTGGACCTTGTAGATACTGGTAGATTCTTGTAGATACTGGTAGCTACTGGTATATACTGGTAGATACTGGATCCTAATTTTGTCAGTCGGTCCTTGTTAAAGTCACTGTACAGTTTACATTAGCAACATATTGTTGATTTCCTCTGTTATCTCTGTCAAGTCTATGTGACTGGAAATAGTTTAAATGTAACACTAGTTTGAGACAAGCAGCAGTCAGCAGTTTAGATTTAAACGTTAGGCTGGAACGATGATAGTACTGTAAAATGTTTGGTGTGTATGCTACATTCCCTGTTGTTACTGCAATTTCTTTGTACACAGCACATTACAGGCGCCTACATTTACTATTTGAAGATCTGCTGCTGAGGCATATGCATGCAGCACTTTGCAACTCAATATCTATTGGCCATGGCTCAGACATTCATATTCAACTAGATTTTTTTTAAATACGTTATATCACGGTTTCTGCAGCTAATAAAATTAATCCTCAATAAGTTGTCGGTTTTATCAAACGTGTAAGGTCGGTTGTAACGATATCAAATAACCAATCAGAGCTGTTCCCTTTAAATTTTATTCTTTTAAAGCTTATCATTTGCGATTGGACACATTAAATGCTCAAACTGAACATAATTTGTCAGTAACTCAACCCTAAGTTCTATCTTTAACTTTCGGCTGTGACGGTCCTTTGACCTTTGATAGTCCAAGTGCGCTATAAGTCAATTTCCACCTCGTTTGACGTCGTCTTATCTTGTATCAGTCACTGAATCTGTATTCTGCCGCTAACAGGAATAGCTAACTGTTGACACGTTGCCTGCCTTAAGAGCGTTATACAAAAGGAAATGAAATATTACACCAACTATAGTGCAAGAATAACACTGGTAGAATAGAGTATTATTGGGGCAAATACATTACGGCTAACACTCAGCGACATTATTAGATAAAAATGTACACTTTTCCATTTCATTTGCATTTTGCAGAAAACCCTCATTTTAAAAGTAATTAAATCTCCCGTCCTCAGGCCTGCCATAGTGCCATGTCTATTTTAGCGCACACAAATCTGTGAAGCTGTGATTCAACCAATTTTATACACGCCAAAAAAGTTTGAATTGCTGTCCGAAATAGACGAAATGGTCTCGTTTCGACTGACAATACAAGTGCAAAGCGCTGTTTAAATATACGCTCAAAACTCAGGGCAGTGTATGGCTTCTACTTCTTCCCCCTTAGTCAGTAGTCACTCTAGTCATGAGATACGGAGAAGTGGAGAAGAGAGCGTTAGTTAGAGTGGCGTGCCACCAATAGTACCTAGCATTGTGTGGACATTACCACTCTGGTAGTCGTGTAGATGTGATGATTTATTGGAGAGAAATAATATATATTGTTCATTAAACTGTTACTTTATAGCTGGATCTCATCAGGTGTGGCTTAAGGAACTTATGGCTTAAGGAACTTATGGCTTTGTTGGTGTAAGGTTTGATGTTTTAAACCCTGAAGATGTGAAAAAATCGTTTATAAAAAGCGCAGGAAGAAAAAAAATTATTGCTTACATATTCCAATGCAATAGTACACTGTACACAATTAAATCTTGCATGGTTAAGTGAAGTTCTCTTAAACTTCAAATATGGAAAGTTAACGAGTGCGGAGTGTAAGTATTTCATCACTTCATTCGATGTACCGCTAATTTAAAATATGTAGTGACATTGCAGGGGATTACACATGAGTGTTAACACGTTTGGTGTTACAATGTATTATATGTGACTCTGTGTTTACTGTATGTGTGTCCAGACCTCTCCAATCTAACACTTACATGGCATGTACTGTGTTATATCATATTTACTGAGTGTACGCGTGTCTGTTTGTATGTGTCTGTTTGTCTGTTTACGTGTGTCTGTTTGTCTGTTTGTGTTTGTCTGTTTGTATGTCATGAGCTTGTCTGTTTGTATGTGTCTGTTTGTGTGTGTCTGTTTGTGTGTCATGAGCTTGTACGTGTGTCTGTTTGTATGCCATGAGCTTGTACGTGTGTCTGTTTGTCTGTTTGTGTGTGTCTGTTTGTATGAAGGTTTGTATTACCTCTCAAATCTAACACTTACGTAACGTCTTCACACTGTTATATCACCTCGTCTGTGTGTGCAAGTCTGTGCGTGAATCTGTGTGTCTGTAAGTAACAAGGTAAGTCTGTCTGTGTGTCTGTCTGTACATTAGCCAGGAGATAAATCCCAGACGGTTTGTGTGATCATATCTAACTATTGAGAGAGTTTAACCAGATAACATTACTTCAGATACACGTGACATGTAACAATGCATCCTGGACTATAACGAGGCGATACAGCGACACTGTCACTTTCGACATACAGCTCCACAGGTACCACAGTTGTTGTTGTGTACATTTCCTTATCTGCTCCTTTTAAAAAGTTTTTCTGTTATCTTCCTCACTTTCGAAACTGACGATTTTAATTAGGGCTGGGCTTGTTTATCCTTATCTAATTAAGAGGTAGTGTTTACACGACTTTAGTATTCTGTAAATCTTGTTTCTGTTTGCTTCTTACAAATTCTGCAGTACACCTTGCCCAACACTGCAATTAATGCTAATGTGACAAACACACTTTTTATGTTCTGTATTTACAATGAATACTCTCCCGGCTATATGCCGTAGAAATGATATTAGTGTTTATTCAATAGAAGAATTCGTGAACTGTTTCGATTTATTAATCGAGTTATTTTGCTATACAAGTTGAACGTAATAACGCTTGACAGTGTTAGCATGAAATTTTAAATTACATACTGTGGGTTGATGTTGAATATTACACAACCCTTGAATATCTAACCACCCTTGATATTTAACAATTGCTTAAACTAACAATGTATAAGTCGATTGATATTGTGTATATTATTAATTAAAGGTCCGGTGCCTTAATCACATTTTAAGATGATAATCATTTCTTCAGGGACTTTTAATGTGCCCTGATCTTAAAACAAGCAGAAAGATACCTGATATATCATCACAGAATTTACTAATGATTTGTACTCCTTCGTATCGCACATTCTTCTTTTCTTTAATACAACACATTTAGGTGTATATTCGATCGGAGATATAGCATGCTACCTACACTTTCTAAAGAGAATGATATACCTGGACCATTTAACGTGAGTTATTACATGATTCTGAGAACACATTTTGAATGTATGACTTGCAAATTAGCAGACTTTTTCTCTAACGGAACAAGCTCTGAGACGTTCCTCCTAAATGGCCGCGTTATTGCCCAGCAGTTCTTGATTGTGTACCATTAACAGGTGAGGCAATCAAATTTTTTCAAATTTCATGCCTCATGGGTGACCGAAATTGACTTTTACCGGACCTAATTGCAATCTAAGTCGCCAAGCAGGCCTCCAGCAGTAAATGTGACGACTCGTGGGGCAAAGCGAAGTCACTTTAAATGGAAGGCGCGAACATTTGATTTGTACTGACATTGCGCGCAACGTACATAATATCGCGCGCAACAAAGATTTGATTAACCGCCAACAAATGTGAGGAAGTATCGTCGCACTGTCACGCCTACCAACCAACCCTGCCATGGCAATTACGTAATTTCAGGAGTTAAAGTATGCTTCTAATCTCTTCCGGCGCTCTGCCAGAGTATCGTCAGATTAGTGGCCTCATGCTCGTACTCACTTTTTCTGCAGACAGTTGTCAGCTGTCATTTTCTCCTGGCGTTAACGATCGATTTGCTGTTGCGGCTGGTCTTAGTACTGCTGCAATTTTAAACTTGTATCGAAATTTTGTGCAACCGGCAGACGTGCAAGCGGAATCGATGGCCTGATCACTTCGTTAATTGCACTTCTTAATTTTACAGGATGCGTTTGAGCAATTGGCGTATTATTTCGAGCGCTTCACGAAGCTAGTAAGAGAGGCGATCCACCTCAAGTGTGGCAGTATTCTGAACTGGCTAGAGGTGAGCTGTCTTACTTTTACCCGCTCTTTTATCGCCCTATCTTTAGTTTATTCATGTCTAAAGTTACTAACGTTTTGCTGACATATGTTCTCTTGATCGTAGTTAGTCAAATTACATACCATAATTAGGCTTGACACGACAGCACATAATAATGCACACAGCATATAATCATATGTGTCATGAAATCAAGTGATTCAGTGATAAATGACATGACCTCACCCTCCACCATACACTGGCTGGTGTGGTGAACGTCAGACATTTCCGCTCCCCTCTCTCTCACTCCCGGCCCCTCCTTCTAGATGGATAACAGGGGACACCATTTTCTCTGGCACGTGAACAGTGCCATCAACGTTCCTGCCATAGCAGTTGCTACCGTTACCAGAAACTACGTGAAACGTGAGGATGACGAGCTAGAACTCAGGGTACGTTAGTTCTTTAGTTGTCTGATTCCCTCGCACAGTCTTGTCTTGTAACTTGTAACTTGTCGCTCTTTGTCAGCTTGGTGTGCGGGCGGCGCTTGTAACTTTAGTCTTGTTCCGCTGTTGTAACTGTTACTGTTTTCTGCTTTGTAATCTTAAAACCCTTGTCATATCCATGACCTCCTCAATAAACTAGAGGGACACAAAACATTATGTACATCATCAGCGTGTCTAATTGAAACGCCCCCAGCAGTTCAAGATAAGCAGAAGTGTGTATTTTATTTCCCATGCTCATGGCACATTCTTGAGTTGCCTGGACTAATTCTTCACAAATCACATTTCGCTATATGTATTGTTTTTGAATTGATTTCTTTCAACCCTTGCACTGCTACGACCTGGTCATTCATGTTCATTTGTCAGGCATGCCTATTTCTTTCTATTTGTTTCTTTTCTTTTTGGTTTCTCTTTCATAAATATTTGACCGGTAAATTTTCTTGGACCCAATGTTCGTAAACAACCTCGATTGTTTCTTGACAATAGATCACAACTGTGTGTGCTAACAGCGACATTTCGACGTATTTTCACAGAAAACAACTACTGTACCGATCTAGCACACATGTCACTCTCCACTCATCACCCACTTGGAGAGCAGGCTACACCGGGTAGAACAACACTGTCAGCTGTAACAACACACCTTGACACCCTGTCACTTGACACGTGACCTGTCACGTGGTCCCCGCTCGCTCGGAAGTAGGATATGAAAACATATGCAACAACAACCGTACGTACAGTTAGCCTCGATAGGCCGTGTGTTACTGCGCTGTGTTACAGTTCTACTCAACCGTTACTTTCACTCTCACTTCATTAACCACCGGGGAGGTGGTACACTTTTTTTAACCTTTTAAAGTTAAAAAATATTTGCATCCCCCCTGCAGGTGCAATTTTTGCATTGGCACTCCAACGTTCTGGGTAACTGTAATATCGCTGTTCCCTTCATTTCCTGTGGTATGCACTGTCACCTGTCGATACGACACGAAATACGTCATTTTCCGCCGAACCACCAGGCCATTGTTCTTGAACAGGGTTATATTTGGGTTTTATTTGTTTATTGGAACGTCTAATTATTATCATACCATACGTAATGTTATGGTATGTTTCATTATAGTACTGGTTTGTAAAATTTGGTTTCCAGTTAAAACTTGGTCTGCCCGGTTGTCATTCAATACGTAATCGTATGTACCAACAAAGCCTGATAAGATGTCTGACAATGGCGTGCATCTATAAATATAATCACGAAGTTCTGATAAATTCATCTCCGATTACAATCTAGAATTCTCAGTTTATCGTTTTAGGGCATTGATTATGAGTATGGTCCGGAAAGGATGCCTATATCACAAAGACTAGGATAGGTTGCGGAACATATCACGTGTGAAACATAAAACTCCCTCCGTTCCTTCCTAATGAACATTGAACACTTTGTTAGAGCAGGTGAAAATTGGTAGATTTCCTCAGTCAGCCAAGTTCGATACCTTTAATGAAATCGAACCGAAAATCTCCTTTGAAATTTGCCGTTTGTAAATATTTTCTGGAAGATAATTGATTGGCACGATGAATTGTGTGATTTGACTTAACTCAATGGTTTGTTAATTAGCTTTCGTTGTATTTCGTCATCTTTTGTAACTGGATATTATCTCAGACTTTTAGACTATGAAACTTCCAATTCTTTGCTGTCTACCAAGCTTCAAAATACTGATTACAAACGCCCGTCTGTGTTGCTTTGATAGAGCACTGCATAGTGCTTAAGAACAGTTAACCTGCATGCTGATTGTTGTGTGGTTTCCTCTAATTTGATTTAGAATTGGAGGTTGCTCACCAAACTATCAAGAAAACGTTTCCAGACTTTTATAGTTTGATACAACTCCATTTTCAAGGAGGAGTATGTAACGAATATGAGATTATTAATATCACATTTTAATCGGCTGCAAACCTAAATCGTTTACAACAAGACCTAAATTCATCAAATTACTCAATACCTATATTTGTCCTGTGACTCTAATCTCGGACCTGTTTCACTGGTTTTCAGTTTCAAAAAGAAGAATATGAAAATTTACCTCTTCATTCCTAACTACCAATCTCTCAATGTTGTCATGCGTGAAACATAATTCGCTCTCCACCCTTCTTCCGACAAGAAGATTAACTCACTGTTTACTTGACCGTATCTCAAGCAATGTGTCCTTGACAAAACTTCCACGTCTCGAATAAATCTCAGTAGTCTTACAGCGACACGACCTGTATGTACTGTGTTGTATGTTCTTTTCTTCTCTTTCTTTCGTTGACACGCCTTTGTGAGAGATGAGCATGCTAATTTTGTCAGTCAAGAATTAACTAGCAGTGAGTTCACTTTCTTTGTTGAACGCGAAAGTTTTCGTAAAACCAGAGGCTTCCCAGTCCCTTTTCGACGTACCGTTGTTATCTTTTTGTGTTATATTATGTTCAATTTATGCCATGTTTAAATGATGTAAGTAACTATCGATGTACAGTCATTTTCCACCAAGATCGGACGATTTCAAGCTAACAGTAAACGGGATTATGGTAAAGGGGATTTTGAGCCTGGGGTTCTTCTTTCAGTACCGTTCGGATATAGCTAATGTCTCTTTGACGGTTTAGTTTAGAAAATTTAAACTTTACGAAATACTAAACCATTCTTACTAGAATTGCAACCAACTGGTTTGCAGTATAAAATTTTTGTCATGAGATTGGTCGGTACTTTGTCCCTATTACTCTTGTCTGATGTCGATAAGCATAAGCCTGCCCCATAAGCATAAGCCTGCCCAATTTTTGCTTTCTGAACAAAGTGGTCATGATTTTGCAGTACTCCATTCAGCTTTTTTCTTCAATTATACATGCTATTCAAATACAAGGAAGCCCTGTTGTACATGCCATAACCCTGTTGTACAAGATTCCAGTGGGCATTACGCATTGCGATTCCTGCGTCGTGCAATTTTCATATATTTACGGACAGGAGACAGCACGGCTGTACTATTCGATCTTTGTGCAAAATAAGTTAAAACTTAAAATTTTGCGCTTTCCTTATCCAGGACTTGTCCTCAAATAGGGGTAAGATGGATCTTGAAATGTCAACATATTATACTTGTCTTGTGTTGAGACGCTAATATACTCTGGGCAAATTGCCTGGCCAGGCAACGTCAGGCAAGATTTTACCAAATATTAAGATGAGGCGATATGCAGTTCACATTTAAGCATAATTGAGCATAATCCATTCCTAATTTGTACGATCAGTTCAAACACAAGGAAACATTTTGTAAATGTTAGTATTAAGATCAATTTCCCTTCGATGTATACCCCCGCTGCAAATATGCAGTATATGGGGTCTACAATTAACTATATTTAGAAGAACCGTCACGGGCCCCATGCTCTGTGTGGAGGCTAATGCGGCTCTGACTGAAGAAGTTAAGATAACGTTAACGTTAAGTAGTAATTGGGGTCACAGTAAATGTCGCATACTCTGCTTTAGCTCCGCAGCATGTCTCAAAGAACATAATATCCCCGATAGTGATGCGCCATCAGTCAGTGCCGCACCCGGCACCATTGACATTTCCTGAGAACTTAAAAAGAAGGAATTTGGTTAAAGCTAGTGATAACTTATTTATATGAACCATACAAATGTATATTTAACACGTATATATACATGTAAAATTTGTATGTTAGTTAGTGTATAAAATATATAGTATATCGAGGTAACCTAGGTATTACTGTTTGACATTCATTCTGCACTGCGCATTGTAAAACTGTATTGTTACTTATGCTGGTGCGCTATTGTGTCTGACTAAGGTTTGTTCTCAATAGTATACATAATTATACAACGTGACAAGTCTATCGTTGTCAGATTGTTGTGAGCCTATTTCTATTGAAACCGATCGTTCAAATCGCAGTTTTCCTACAAATTGCTTTTCTTTGGTTATCATTGGTTATTTTTATCTTTGGTAATTGACTTCCAGACCTATGAGAAATTGGTAGTATTTTTTAAGAAAACACACAAACGTATCTTATCTACTACCGCGACCTATTAAAAAAGAAAATTCTCCAAAGTCAGTACGCCAATTTGCTTCATACAACGCTACATTGATATAAGAAATTTTCAACATCAATCAGTTTTATATCTCTAAAAAGTGTCCGCTGGATGGTTCCGATACGATCTCAATGTGTTAAGGTCGTCCTCATTAACATGTCTTATTTTGATGTACTTTGTTATATTGTGTGTATTAACACGTGTATTTTTTGTAACATGGTCGTTATTCTACACTTGCTGCTTTCCGAAACTTTTAAATGCCATCTCTATTTAATCTGGTCGTGAGCACGGAGTCTGCTTATGATCCAACTTAAAACACGCTGAATGCTGCAGTATTCTACTTCGTTTTAGTAATAGTATACGGCGAATATTCTCGAATGTATTTGTAACAATTTGTCCTGCTTAGGTCGGAGATCTTGTATCGATAATTGACATGCCCAACGCTAAAGAATCGCCGTGGTGGCGTGGGAAGCACTCAAACAAGGTGGGAAATCGTTTGAATTCGTCAACTTCAAGAATGAGTTAATTAGTGAGTTAAGAGTGTATGTTCTTTGTGATATGGTATGTTTTGATGACATCAGTTACTATTGATGTACAGTCTTTTTCCTCCAAGGTCGGGTTTTTCCCATCTTCCTGCGTCGAAGTTATCCCTGGTTCTATCCACGACTCCAGTGTCCGCAAACCGCCCACTAGAGTCAACATCAAGTGTGATGTTGTTCCTGACGGTAGGGTTTTTTAATTAATTTACAATCAACTAATTAGTAATTGATAATAATGAATTAATTAATTAATTTATAGTTAATTAATTTGATAATTTCTGCATTCTCTGGCGATTTCGATAACTTGCTATTAGTATTATTTATTTAATAGTACTTATTTTTCGATTTTTATATTGATTTTAATCTTTTAGATCTGTTTAAGATTCAATGTACTTAATGTCACATCCTATCAGGAACCCCGGAAACAGGGACCGGACCAGAGCAGGGTATAAAGAAGAAAAAGAGACTGAAGAGCCGGTTAGCCGTCCTGTTTGCTAGTCGTCCTGATCGGGACGCTCTGCGACAAAAAGGTCTCCCATTTCGCTATATCTCATGGTTTCTCGTTGGAATTGTAGTCATTGCACTTCTAACTACTCGTAAAACTTGGCATATTTTCAATTGAAAGCTAGCTATCCTATACAAATGTGCCCTTAGCAACTTTACAAAACTTTATAGGAATCTTGAGAGGCAGAGTGTTTGGAGCCCATCTGTCGGAACATCTGTTCGACACGGACATGAGCGTCCCCCTCATCGTACAAGTCTGCTGCAGCACTGTCGAGGAGTTCGGGATTATAGAGGGGGTTTACAGAAAACCTGGTATTGTTTCCAACGTCCAGCGTCTCAGGTAATGAGGAGAATTAATTGTGATAGCTTAGTGGGTGGACGTTACTTGATCTTTTTGTATTTTTTTTTAAATTCTCTGCCAACGAATCTATTCATATCGCACTCACCTAACAAATATTTTTATACCGGGCCCTTCTTGAATCTTCGACCCTTCTTGTTCTACCGCTTTGGTAAATTTCTATAAATAGATAATCTAAATAAATAATCTAAATAGATAATCTTCTCCACACCACAGACAAGAGTTCGACAGTGACAACCCGCCTAGACGTATCGAAGATGAGCGGTACATTTTCGACATCCACTGTGTTGCTTCACTTTGTAAGATGTACTTCAGAGAACTCCCTGACCCTCTACTTACATTCCAGCTCTACGACCAGTTCGCGGTATGTTCCAACTTCATAGGAGTCATTATCTAGAAATAATTATCTTTTAACGACCAGTTCGCTGTATGTTCCAACTTCATTCATAGGAGTCATTATCTAGAGATAATTATCTTTTAATGAACAGCTGCATCACGTCGTAAACACTTAAGTCTAAATTTCACAGATCAAGCAGGCTGTTAAATCTATATTTGAGATTTGAAATTCCTAAAAGAAATGAAAGAAACAAACTAGAACCTTCTCCTCACAGGAAGCCGTGTCGTTTCCCACGGTCGAGATGAAGTTACAAGCCACACGTCGGGTGGTCCAGCAGCTCCCTCCCTTCCACTACAGCACTCTAGCTTTCCTGGCCCGCCACCTCAGCACCATGGCCGCTCAGTCCAACATCCATGGCATGCACTCCAGGAATTTAGCTCTCGTCTGGGCTCCCAATCTTCTCAAGTATGTCGAACTGAAGTATCTCAGATCACCACCTTTTTATCAACGTTAAAGTCACGTGATAGAGGGTTAATATTTCGTGTTCTTCCTAACACTACTTCTTACAGGCCGCAGACAAGCGACTCGGACGCGAGTGCCTTTACCGAGATAAAGATCCAAAGCGTAGTCCTACAGTTCCTGATCGACCACGCCAAGCTGATTTTCGCAGATGAGGAGCCTCAGGGGACCCCCAGCTCGGTACGGTTCAGTGTAGGGAGTCAGATCACGACGGGAAGTTGCAGTTCCCCTCAGGACAACATGTCCCAGACTTCCTCCGTTCAGCTGGTCCACTTTGCGGGGATCAGGGCTCAGAAGAGGAATGTCAATAGACTGAGTTTCCATGATACCGCAGCTGCTGCAGGTGAGGCTAAATTTAAATTCTTGACCTGAATTTCTTTTCATTTTTAATTTTTATCGAAATTCTAGCAAAAGTGTTGCCGCAATACCTGCTAACCATTACCTATACACTTAAAGTATCGGTTAGCCAAGAGTCAGTATGTAAAGACATTACACCAGAATCTATTATCTAACTACTCCAGGTGAAGAAGAAGCAGGAGAGGACATAGTGAGAAGTAGGACCACATCTGATCTGACTCACGTGACCACCTCCACCACTGCTAACAAGTACCAGTACCTCATGAAGGTACATTCATTATACAATCTTTTGTTTTCTTGACTATTTAGGTTTTATTTTTATCTTATTTTTGTATTATTTGTATTTGTAGTTGTATTTGTAGTTGTATTTCTATTTCTATTTCTATTTCTATTTCTATTTCTATTTCTATTTCTATTTCTATTTCTATTTCTATTTCTATTTCTATTTCTATTGTATTTGTGGGACAGTTACACTTTCATTGTGTCGTTCGCGGTATTTTGTATCTGTATTTGTATTTGTATTTGTTACACCTGTACCCAGGCTTTTACAGTTATACTGAGGGGGCTCCTGGAAGATTCTTGATCTTCTAACGTTAAATGTTAAATTTTCCCTGCAGATCCCACTGATGGAGCTGGCGGAGGCACAGAGAGCCCACGCGGTCAGCGAAGTAGACGTGCGAGCTGAGGACCCGACCCAGAAACCAGTGGGTCTGTTCAGGAGGAAGGATAACAAGAAGAAGAAAGTTAATGGAGCTGTTAGATATTCTCAGGAATTTCGTCCCACCTCATCGTAAGTTGAAATGTATTCACCTTTAAGTTTCATGATAATTATTTCTAAGTTTATATAAGAAAATATCAAGCGCAAAAACATACTCACAATTTATTTCAATTGAAGGAAACATGCAGCTGCAAGATTGTGTGACGTGTAGTGTATTTGTTATTGTGAAATTTAATATTGTTAAACAACGAATATTGTTGTTCATGAAAATTTACCAGCATTTTAAATATCATCTTCTTCACCTCAGACACTGGGCTAGAAGTATCCTCAACAAGTTCTCCATCAAACGCTCCCAAAGCTACAGTCACCGGCCCATCATCTCTGGACCCTGCGGTTTTGTCTCAGATCCCTATTCTACTGTCCTGAACGACGCCCACAGCTTAGTTCCGGGGGTGGGGCTGGAAAGGTCCACTGAGGCGGAGCACAACAGTGTCAGTAGCAAACTGAGCAGTTTCAACGGCAGTGGCAACAACGTCTTGCTCCTCGGCAATGTGTGAGTTTCAGCTTGATGGTCAAACCTTATTATTTTGTCGAAGTTAAATAATTGCTTGCCTGAAATTAGATATAAATTGGTCCTTAGAATTTATGGGCCATAGCTTAGTTCTCGGTAGTGAAATACTCTCAAATTGTCCTATGGATACAGATTGATCTCCAAAAACAAAGGTAGGAGCCTTAAATTTAGAGAAATGGGGTTTAAAATTTGAGACACCTCCCCACGAATACCGTTCCTAATTGTTTAAGTAGATAATTTTTATGAGGCACTTAGTCGGAACTACAATTGATCAGGACGAAAACGGACACGAACACAGCGGTGGATAAATCAGACTTTGTCAGTGAGTGGTGTAACGACACCATTAAGCAGTTCCTGGACGGAAAACCTCTCGCTTCAATTCAGCCGACTAATGTGACTGACAGAGCGGTAAGTGAATTATGTTAGGATCTCTGTTTTTAGTAGTTGCTCGTAACCAGAAACGTGATACTACCATTTGGCAGTATCCCGGCAGTATGGCGTTTCATGTTCTAGTATTCTAGATATCAACTAGTTTATCCATTGTCCAAGATATCAACTAATTTATCTAATATATCAAGTTCACTATTGATATTACTAACCTCGATTGAAATTTGACGAAAGTAAAATTTGTCAGGGTCGAAAAATCATTAAGTTTGAAGACCCGCTGTACAGACGACAACGTTTCATGCTGTCTAAACGAATTATTCGACCGACCGATAGTCCCAAAAGTCAGAGAACAGATAAATCTAGCGACAAGCCGGCCAACAAACCGACTGACAAACATACGAACAAAAGGGCTGACAAACCAACTCAAGTACCGACTGACAAACACACTAACAAAAGGGCTGACAAACCAACTCAAGTACCGACTGACAAACTGACAGACAAACAAGCAGACAGAGTACCAAACAAGACACGATCTAAACAACCCGTTCGAGGGACTGTGGTCAAATCAACTATTAACGAGAAGTCGAACTCAAAGAGAGTTAATAGTAGGCCTACAGACGGTATCAAAAGTGCAGAATATAGTTCTAGGGAACATGCTTCGAGGCCGGTTAGAAAAACTGAGAGACCAAAAAAGAAAACAGTTCAGTAGCATTAAATTTGACAATGATGATACATAGCTATGATAAGAAAAGACACATTTGATTTTATAGAATTAGACTTTAAATCGTTCGCTTGACCAGGAGAGTTAATTGAAGGCTACATTAATTTTAAAAACTATATCATTACTACATCCTGTAAGCATAATTACTTTTTCTTACCATTATGAGGATCAAGGAGAAGCAATGATATGACCTTCAGTTTAGAACTACTTTAACTCGATAATATCATCTCAATTAGCATTCTATTTTTAATTCGATTAGAAATTTTATTGCGTTCTACTTCTTCTTAGTTAGTCTGCCGTCTTTGATAAAATGTCAGACGATTCAAACATCATATAACTCAATCGAAATTCATGACATGATAATAAAATCAATTTTCTTATTGTTCTGCATCAAATTCACGTAACAACTGATTCGACCAAACACCACAGTTATGGTCCATCAATGACTACAGCTACAAATCAAACATCCAACCAACAGGCGGTACCGACCAACAAACGAAGTGCTCAGTTTTGTGAGGGGGACAACTCCCCTGTAACAGTTACCAAGACCCAGCCCTCGCCGCCAGCGCGATGTGACCTGAGAAGGAGCCGATCTCTTCCTCAAAAACGGAGAAACAAACGGAGCGAAGACATCGCTTACGCTCTCAGAGGTTTGTTCAGGCAGCTCATTTGGAACTTGGAAGTATCACGATGTTTTACCAAAATTGTACCTTTTTGCGGAAATCGCCCTTGGTAATATGTAAATATAATAATGAACCAACGTTTTCAAAATAACTGGTTCAATAACAATACAATTCGACAATACAATTCAACATTGAAATAACAATACAATAGCAATACAATAACAATACAATTCAAAGTTCAGTTCGAAGAAGTGTCTCGAAATTGAATCATGACTCCAATTTATCGATAAATTCATTGATTAAAAGGGTGAAATTTAAAACAGACTTGCAGAAATGAAAATCATGGACGCAACAATATAATATAAAAAGTCAAAAATTTCATTGACTCAAATCCAATTTCAAACTGAAACCGTATTGTATTGGCAGCTTTATAAAGCAATTCTTTCCCAACATATAGGTGTTATTGGTCATTTACAATATAATTATAGGTGTTATTGGTCATTTACAACTTAGGTGTTATTGGTCACAGCTCCAGATTTCCCGCTTTTTTCCGAAGACACCGTATTGAGCTCAAATACAGACCCCCTCTCTTGATCTCGGGACCACAGATTTCTCAAGCTCCTCCTTACGTACTTCTTGAAGCTAGCACTGGTGAAGTAGTACAGAACTGGGTTACTCATCGTGTTCAAATAGTTGAGGTAAACTGCTGTGGCATACAACTGGGCTACTTTGTCACCTCTGTATTTCACCTGAGGTGGAGGGTTGAGTATGTTCATCGAGACAACGTAGAGGAGGAAGGGGACGAAGGACACCAGGTGCAAGATTGCTACACTGAGAACTAGGGGGATGTTTTGTGGGCGGAGTGTGTCCAATTTCTTTAGGAACTTCAACATCCAGATAGTCGTGGTGAGAATAACGATGAAGGGAATGAGGATGAAGATAACGGACTTCATGTTGTCCATCATCTTCCACAGACTTTCGTTTGGGGCTCCGTTCCAGTTAGGCACACACCTGCGGTTGTTAGTAGCAATAACATAATGTTTAAAGTTTCTCGCTTACATCATCAGTTAGTTCGAATTTCATTTTTAGCATGATATTAAAGATTCTGCCGATCGTTTATTACTGAAATGTGGAAACATGATACGTGCTCAAAGTGAAGTCTCAGCTGTATAGTACATATACCATTACCTGTAGACCCTGGTATCGAACATGACTGTAGTTCCACCGACAGCTAAGTACAGAAGTGCAGGTACCAGACCACACACCCAGGCTCCTAGAGCCAGACAGTGTCCTGTCCTCGCACTTCTGATCAGGCTGGAGATGGGGTTGAGCAGGATGGCCAGCTTGTTTACCATCATGATGGAAACAGCAAGGGAGTTGAAAACTCCGAATATGTACTGGAGTTTGCTCAGGACATGACACACAACCAGGTTGTCAGAGAAGAGAGCAGAGCGAGTAGAGAGGGTTGCCATCCCGGGTAGAACCACCAGCAGGGTGTTGAGGATGTCGGACACTGCCAGGTTCTCGATAAGGATTAGTGAGATTGTGTCTAGTTTAATAGCGCTGTGTTTTATCGTGCCGACCAAGATGCAGGTGTTGCCAGCCAGGGAGATGACTGCCGTGACTAGAGACCAGGTGATGAGGAGAGGTGGACTGTAGTCTGGGAGGTTGTAGTCTAGGTAATGGATGGGTTGTCTCGGTGCAGGGGTTGTTGACATCTCTAAGTATTGGGGCCGATTATCATTTCTTCTGGGACTGGGAGTTTATATCTAATTTGATCGCAGCTTAAAATTAAACGTCGGCAATGAAATTGAAAAAGTAACATGTACTAAACTTCAAGTTAAATTTAAAAAATGTATAATTCCTAAAATTAAACAGATGCCAAATATTAATATTAGGATATCGGAGGTACCAAATAACAATTACTTATGTTATAATACTATAGTACTACTACTAGTAGATCTAATGCAAACAGCTCATGAGTTGGGTGTATGAATGTGCTAAGTCAAAGTGTATCCGGCATCCGTGTCTGTTAATCGTTGGTTCTATGGAGGGGGGGGCAAATAGTTTTGAATGCATCGCATGCTCCAATGTGTTTAGTTATACCGCCAATTCATCTAAGAATGGTTTTAAGATCAAATTGGGCCAATTTAACGTTTAGTTAAAAAATAGTCTCAGGAATTCCGGTACATGTATTTACTCTTTTCGAGTGCCCCCCTCCCCGATGATAAATACCATGCCCAATGGTTAAGCTTTAAGCTTTACAATCTAACCCTTGAGTAACTGGTGACACGGATCTTCTCTGGGGGAAGTTACCCCCCACTATAACCAAATCATTGACTACTCATTGTCAAGTTTTAGTTTACCGCTCGTGAAATCTTGAGATAAGAGTATAGGATACGATGTAAGATTGGACTGGATAGATTTATTTACAATTGCACAATACGCACGAGGATTAACGATGCGACATGCTCAGCTGACCACGAAAATTTACTTTTTCCAGTTCTTATAGTAATATATATAACTATAAGTAAATTAAGTAAATAATCATTATCAATGTAGAAAGTTGTATTTGTAACCTAGATTTGAAATTAAAAGCATCACCATTAAATTATTTCATTAACACTTTTCAGTACTTATCGTATTTATTCATTAGTACCTATTGCCTATATTTCTTGAGATGATGTTGCAAAAATTACTAATATTATGAACAACTTTCAGAGCTGCAAAGCGTGCCCTCCGGCGAGAAAACAACGGAGCAGGTCCGTCAGAAGTTTAACTCAATCTTAGGATACTCGACCTCCTGGCAGAGCGATCAGGTAATCTTCCCTCGACAACTACGCCAAGTAGTCTGAGCATTGAGCAAGACTTTAGTCGTAGTTACCTAGTTAACAACGCTGAGTTTTCTGAATATTGAACAAGACTGTAACCCTGAAGACACATACTGCAACGTCTACTTCTATGACTGGAACTTCTTCTAGTGACTGGAACTACTATAAGACGACCTTGCTCCTTACATTATTGAGTACTAAAGTAATTGAATAAGACACTGACAGAGTACGGACTATATTATAAATTTGAATTCAATGATCTGAACTAAAAACAGTTCGTAAAGAGCTGACACTTAGTTTTATCAAAATGATTCTGGCTGTCTGAAATTATGGAGTTCAAAAAAGACTTACAGCAATCATTTCACTGTCTTCGGCGTCAGGCTCAATGGAAAACTTCAAGTAAACGTGGACGATTAGACCTACCATTTTCTTGATCTTATACTGCCTGCTTCCTGGCTCGGAGGTACCCAGGCAACCCTCGACCGACTCACTGTATTAAGTGTTAGTACTGTGCAGACCAACGTCCTGACAAATACATTACAAATACACCGGAACCCGGAAAATGGCTATCGGTAAGATACCAGTAACTATAAGTGTAATGCTATTGCTTTGGTTTCAGAACTCCAGCTCAAAGCGGTCCAGTGTGGATCTTGAAGACGAACTGAACGAGGCTCGACCTGCGAAACTGCCCCGACCGCTCTCTTGCCCATCTTACGGAGCTGAAAACGTGGTCCCTCCCATAAGGAAATCTCGGTCTTTCCGCTCATCCTCGGCAAACGTTCTCCTAATTCAGCAGCAGAGATGTTCACTGACTTTCAACACTAACCCTAACAACTCACCACATCTGATCGTCTGATATTTTGTACTGTCTGTATTTACTGTTAGTTTCTGTAGTTAGTTCAGGAAAATACTGTTTTTGTATTTATGATCATATCATTTAGTTTTACAATTTTTACGTCGGATTTGATTGGCACAGGCCATGGGAATCGAGGTACTGATTTTACCGCCAAATCTTGATTCAAATCGCAATTATGATTTGATCTACATCCCCTGTTTCTCTTCAACTTCAAGTGTTGACGTTAGGAATTTTAAACCTCTAATTGTAATAGATCAACCCCTAAATCGTTTTCACAGACAGGCTTAGTTTAATCTTATAGTTATTGTAACACTAACATTTTAATTTGTTAGACCCAAAACAGACCTACTATTTTAGAGGTCCCGTTGACGTTGTTTAGCCCTGCTGCTGTGAAGCGGCAGCCTCCTCCGGCGCGTGGCAGACAATCACAAAGGTCCCGGAATCGGAACCCGAACACGGAAAAAGGGAAACTTTCACGAATTGCGTGATTTTTACGATTCCGCGCTATGTAATTGTATGATTTCGTCATTATCATTGAGATTTTTTTCACGAGTTTCCCTTAATTTAGACGTTTTTCCCTTTAATTTTAAATTTAATCTTAGAAATAGAATATTCCGCGTCTCACTCTCACTCTCAGAACGGCGCGAAAACTTTTAAGTTTTTGCGCGGAATTGAATTCAGTCGTGAAACTGAAATCAATTACGTGATGTATCAGTATGTTTTCGTTGCGGAAATGGAATTGGAACGCACCGTCGCGAAATTTTATGAACTTGATCCAGCCAAAAGTTTTCGCTCCGTAAACAGACTTGAAATTGAATGTAACGCGGCCGGACAATGTACGATTTGAATTAAATTTAACTTTAAGGTATGTTTTGGTCGAGGATCAGGAATAGCATTTTGGAGACACCATGCCTAGATCTTGAAGTTAAACCGTTGTCCGGGTCGATATTGTTCCTTGCTCAGTTCTTTAGTACTAGTAGCACTAATATACTAATTACCGGGCGGTGCATGGCTCTCTCTACCGTTTCCCTCCAATGAGGCTCCCAGGTAATACTAATATTCAAATACCATTACCAATATTTTAGATCTACTGAAGTCACGTGACAAATAAAATATTACTCCTCCTGATTGGCTCACAATGTATAGTTAAAGTATGTTAACGTTGCGGATTCGAGAGGAAATTTGGTCACTGGTCAGAGTCTTTTTTAACGTTTCGTAATCAGGCGTGATATTTAATTTTAGGCAAGAAATGAAAATTCCGCTTTCAATTCCGCAACCAATGGTGGGTCTGTTTTGGGCCTTATTCATATTGTATTTTCAATGGAATTTTGTACCAGATCACTTTAGATGACATGGTTTGGACTGTTTCAATTCAAATTAGTCTAGGGTTCTTAAATCATTAAACTTAATGAGTTAAAGGAGAGCGTGTCCAATGTCAGCTTACACGAATTAAATGTAACAGTAATACGATGAATTTTAATGTTTAAACAATCTAATATTGCATTGATTTTAAATGTTAAGTTTAACGCATCAGTATTATGAAGAAGAATTTTGCTGTTTTAGTTTAAACACTCATCATCATGTAAGATAAAGAATGAACTTATTCACCGTAACGTTAAGCGTGCTGATCCACCAGCACGATCTAAGTACTACTACTACTTAAAGTAGGGTTGCATGAAATTTAAATGCAATAGGGATCCTTCAATTTGTATAAACTCGAAGTGGAAAATGTCGCTGAATGATTTCCTCACTCGCGCATCTGCAGATGCTATTTTTAAACCTGGCCATTGTCATGCTTCATTTTGTTTCCGACATATTTATTTATTATTCATAGGATGATAGTTCTTTGGATTTTAGCCGTCACGATTTTGTTATGAATATTGTGTCATGCTTTAATATTAGTATTATTCGTTATTTTTATGTTAAATTTTTCATAGGAATTTCTAAGGAACAATAAACGACGCTGTTTTTTCAATGATTGTAAAAACTTATTCTCTCGGTCTTTAAGTTTTACATTCACAAAATACAAATTCAAAACTCAAGTGTGATTCGCTATAAGTATTCCACTATTTTGTCAATAATTAAATTTGATATACATTGGTTAAATCGTACTATATTGTAAATTCTTACTTGGATAATGTTTGAATAATTCTTTTGAAACATGTCCTCATTACTTTGTTGTACTTGTAAATAAACATAAATTAAAAATTGGGAAATGGCGTTTCACCTTGTCTTGTTACCACAATGAAATCCGCTTCTTCGAAACTTCTCAAAAATAAAAGATACTTTGGTCAATGGTCAAACATCGTATTTATCTATGCTATTGTTCATGTCCTTTAGATTTTAAACACATTTATAGTTAGACAGTTTGAGATCCCGCAGATATGATTCGAATCATGATGAATACTTATGTATTTGTAAGTTAAGGCTACCGTATCCAGAGATACATCATCCAGACTAATCTGTCCGTGCTTCATCTCGAAAATAATGAATGTAGAAAGGATGCGAGATGATGGGTAATTTGGTAGATGTATCTTCTTCTAGGACTCTGACGGCGCCACCATTAGCCCTACCTCGTGTCTTTGAGCCTCGTCTGCTTTGTCGCTGTACTCTGTGTAATTTTAAAAAGTGAGCTTGGTGCTAGAATTTGTAGGAATACATGATATCATGGATCATAGTGACATGAGCCATGACAAAGGCCGAGGAATGCTTTAACATGCTCAATATAATTTTAGAAAATTTGGAACCAAATTGTACGTTAATAACGTTCAATAATTATCTTTATTGAAGTGAACGATATATTCGTCAACTCAAAATAACAAATAAGCATTAAGTACGATGAACATCTCGATAACTTTTCTTACCGTGGAAGAACCTCATACTCCAGACAGCGTTAAGACCTGCTTTCTTTATTGCGGCTGCAAGCATTGCGAACTCCCTGAAATTCAATCTCATTGAAGCACTTCATAGGTGCGTCTGAATTAAAGAGACAATTAGACGGTTTGAAAATTTAATATTAAGATTATTGCAAGCATACCTTCTAAATTGGTGGATTGAGGAAGATCCTCCAAACGATCTCACGTAGAAATTCAACTCCGGATTCTTCTTTAGAATCTGCAATGCACATGCGTTAATGTCTATTGATTATACGTACAGTAGCGAATAGTGAACCTGTACGTGTATTTTCCCAATTGATTGGAGCACAATTTACGATTCTATTAAATATCTCGTCTGACCTATTATCATGTTTAAAATAAAGAAAAGAGGTGCATGTTTAAACTCACAACTATTCCAACCCTATGGTTATACGTCAAAAGAAATTTTACATAATTATCAAACAAAAGATTACAGTACCAGCGGTTTCCCCTCGGTGGGCTGAGGTGGGTTATCGTGTTGAGCTAGCGGTAAGTACTGACTCAAGTACGCTGTCTTGGGGGTATTCTGGAATTTTAGTATCAGGTTAGTTTCAGTTATTGTTACGTTCAGGGTCACTTTAAAAACATCCAGCCGACTGCCACATTGTCGCAGATGTTGTTGGAATTTTTTTCTCTAGAGACAATAAGTTAAAAGGAGTTAGGAACAAAGCAGACGGAGGAATGTACCTGGTCTTTCATGATAAATATGACAGTTGCTGGCTTGGTAGATTCCATTTTCACACTTTCGACGTTATCGCCATTCATGTATTCCTCTAACATGTCGGAAGCTTCTGAAAATGCACCAGGAATTCCTTTTTCAAGGTTCATCTCTGTCATTACCCACATGCCTCTGAAAGTATTAAAGTTTTAATAACAATAATCAAGTTTCAATTACAATTATCTTTGACAGTCAGCGTAGAATCAACAAAGAGTTTGTGAATTTCATGCCGCACGGTCAACTGACGTGCTTTTTTCAAATATAATAAACTCTAAACAAATTTTTCTCCCAGTACCATAATACCAAACATTGTTTTTTATATTGGCTTAGAAAAATTAGATTACTATAAAAGCAGTTGCTGGAATGAATGGGATTTCACCTACTTGTTGTATCTTCGAAGTTCGAATCCGCAAGTTCCCTCCACCTCGATCTCCTGGTACTGTGGACACTCTGCTTCCTCACACAACACCTCCATTGGTGCGGCTGCAGGCAAGTCTGAGGGGAGGCAAGGATCCACGTCGACCGGAACGTCTTCTTCTGCCCCTTTCTGCTTATACTGTTTTGAGGGACTTCGTCCGGGAATCGGCTTGATGTCTCCGCTTTTGGGAACGATTCTTTCTGCGATATAAGAACAATAAATGAAAGTCAATCATGGTCAGTGGTCACACAAGCAGGTTTGATTTTATTGTTAAAGTACGCTACTTTGATCACAGGATGGATCACAAGAGCTCATTGCACTGATAGTGCAATTGACGTATGATCAATACGCACTTTCGAAAGATGAGATAATTCGAATCTTTGTCGCGGTGATACCCGACTCTCGCAGCTCAAAGCTGAACGTTTCGTTAGAACGGTAGACAGACATAATCTCGTCAATTCGAATCTTACCAAACTTTCCGGGATAATCAACCAATTTCTCCATCTCAGACTCAGGAATTATCCTAATGTCTTCTTCGGGGTCGGACTGCCCTCCAAAAAGTTCCTCATCATCACCGTCAGTTTCTTCGTCTGAATGACAAATGTTATCACATAATCGTGAAAATACATTGATACAAATATAAAATTTCTTTCAACCTAATCCAAGATTTACTACTTAAATTAATACTAAAATTGGCCAGGATGAATTAATTATTTTTAATTCGTCACACACAGATATCAACTTATCAAGAACACAGTAATATGTAGACCCACTATTCAACAAATACCTGGAACGACTCGGTAATGATCAGGATCACCGTTTCCTCCTAAGACCCCCGGAGTTTTGGAGAAGTAAGGGTTGTCTGTTTCAACTTGGATTGGTCTGGAGTAGCCTTCCGTAACGAAGGGTTCCTCCGTTACAAAAAGTTCAGGAGGTGATGCGTTGGAAACTGTTTCGTGGTCAGGATCATCTTCGCCACCAGGAACAAATCTATCGTGGTCAGGATCGTCTTCTCCACCAGGAACAAATCTATCGTGGTCAGGATCGTCTTCTCCACCAGGAACAAATCTATCGTGGTCAGGATCGTCTTCTCCACCAGGAACAAATCTATCGTGGTCAGGATCGTCTTCTCCACCAAAAAGCTCACCAGGAAAGTCGTTTTCATCAATAAAATCCTCATCAAAATTGCCGTCGGGATCGTTCTCGCCCCCAAAAATAGGTTTTATATCTAGGAATTTAAATTCGTCAAAATTCATCAATACTTTTCAATTAGCACATTTCTAATTTTAGGACAGCCTGTTGCAGGAATGCAGGCAACGCCTGAAACCAATATATCTACTGATCCACACGTGACACGAGTATGGATATTTAGTGACCAGCCGTCAACTCTTCTACCGTAAATTTGATTTCGCTTGCAAGACGTCTAAAAAACGATTTCTCGAGTATTCGGCTTGGTGAAAGGGCAGGCTGCATTGAGTGCAAATCCTCAAAACCGAAGCTTAATACATTTTTAGGGTTTCTCTATTTATATTCGTATGACTGACCTTTGAGAAGTTTGTCAAAATCTGCCGACTTAAGGAGTTGTCCTATTTTGTCTAAATTGTCCCCATTAGCCAATTCGTTAATCTGTCTTAAATTTCCTCTGAACGTCTCCGCCTCTTCAGGGAGAATGTTCAGAGAGGACGAAGATGATAGAAATAACGACACCCACGCTAAACACGTCAGAAACTTAGTCATGTCTTCTGTCCTGCAAGATCAAGTTAATTACTCATAGTACGTGAACAACCAAAATCTATTTTCAAAAACAATTTGTGAAGATTAGTAAGAGGTCGCTGCTATTTATATCCACAAATATTCAGCCTAAAATTGGACCATTATGAGTGAAGGCAAGGAAATGGAACTACTACTCTAACCAAGATGAGAAAAGCGATTTGGGAAACAAGACTGAATTAAAAAGAAAAATTGTGGCACACTCCATAATGTGCTTTTATTCACTCTACTTCGTCAGAATATAAATAATTGCGGTTTATTTCGACGAAAGCACAGCTAGAATAACGGTAATAACAAATTAAACTTAACGATTTCGTTATGCAAAAATTAATTTTTTCATAATAAGGTTAATAGATGCTTCCTGTTAAATTTAAAATCCAAGCACTCAGCGGGCATATAATATATTCTATCCATTAGCACCCTAAAATCACCTTGTAATTATTGCACGTATCATAATTCAACGTAATTCAGACATTCGAATTTCTAAATTTTTCAGCAAAACTTCTGCCATATAAACAAGAACGGTCTTACGAGGACAATCGTGTAAAGTTGAAATCTTAATTTATAAAACTTAAGCTCGACTCAGATTGAGGACTGTAAAACAAAACTTACCCGGCATGCAAGCAAGCTTATATCCTTATCATCGGCTTCATGTTCCAGATAAAAACCTGAAATTCGATACAGTGATAATAAAAACCGTAACTCTATCTCCAAAAGGCACGAAGAAGTATTTCGTAACCCGCCACATTCCTTCGTAAAGTTAATAAATAATTTTGTTATGGATTGAATCGAGCCAGCATCTAGTTTTCTCACGATTCTAACAAGAGTGGATGTCAACTACCTGAGGGCCCTACGAAGAAACCGCCCCTCTTGCTGGGATTCATATAATATTTTTCCATTGAAAACCAAATAAATATCCGCTAGAACATTATTATCACAGTGCGTCATAAGTAGCTAGTTTAAACTTAGATATTTTGGCAACACCTCTATCCGTGCTGTTAGTACTCGCTCTTAGTACGACCGGTCTGGTAAGTTTTACACACGTTCTCTGCTGTTTTAGTACGGCCGGAGCGTGGTCAGGTTAGTTCTTAATCTGACACATTTCGTATTTGTGAATTAGCATTTCTAATTCACAGAGTCCGCTGCATCTCTGCGAACCACATATTGTTTTTGTGGTTTCCTCTATTCCACACGTGTATCTATATTCGATCCAGCCCACATTTGTTTGTGTCTCCTGTTTGTCTGCAACTCAGCTCTAAACCACTGGCACGCCTCGTTGGCCCGGCCTCTCATTCTGGTAGCCTCACGTACGTGCATCACCCCTTGATTAACACTATCTAGAGGCCTTGGCGGGCTGCGAACCCGCGCCCCGGAGGACCAGTGAAGAAGACGAATGGGAAAAGATTGTAGGAGAGGCAAACGAGGTAGCGTGAGCAGCAGAGGTGAGCATAATAGAAGCAGAAGCGGGGAAAGATGATTTGGATGTCCTTTATGATACTGTAATTACCCAGGCGGATGACTTACAGAAAATGTTAGATGAGTTGGACGGCTCAGTAAGGAAACTGAGCAGATAGAGGTGGATGGAGTAAACGAAAAGAAATAGGTAGATACAGAAGTGGTAGCGGCAATGGAAGAAGGGGATGAGGAGCTTGAGCAGTCTATTAAGGACTAAGGAGTTGCCAGCCACGCTAAATCCAATACATCATGTCATTATTAAAATAGCTAATGGAAAAAAGCTGAACTCGGTAAAAATCAAGTACACAAAAAAAACATTTCGGAGCCCAACTAATGGGAGTTATCTTGAGGGTTAGTTTTTTTTTTCTATTTGAGGGTGAGAGCTCAAATTTTAATTCATGTATTCCACGTTCTTCAAAATTGTGTTTTAGGGTTCTTGGGCTCCTAATGTTTCTTTTTATGTATTGTGGGACGTGGGTGGTGTTATGTATTGAATATTATTATTACTTGATATTCCCAGTCAAATTAGTTTGCTGACGATCGGTCTACATGAAACTTTAGTTCAGAGCAGTGCGTTTATCTTGTCACGTAATCATCTTTTATAACTTTATATAATTCTCTCTTATAAAAACTCTGCCTTAATTTATCATTGTTCTCAATATTTCAGAGCGTTAAAGTTCAAAGTAGTACAGATATAAAACTATCATGGCGTTTTTTGAGACAACGCAGAGGAAAGTCAAGACACTTGTAATCAGTAGTCAATGACTAAACACGGTTATTTGTAAGTAACAATTTAACGACTCAAAATGTCTCTACAATCATTTTATCGCCCTAGGAGCCGTGATGTATCTTGGACGTAAGAAAACTGCTAGTGCTAAGTTGGTGCTAGCTATGTAGTCACAGCCTGGAGACATCGAAAGGTGTTAGACACTGTCGACATGGGTGAAATGTTTATTCTAAATCTATTTATCCAAATATTAAAAAACTCTTTCCCGCCATCAACATCAACTTTACCCAATACGTTACCTAAGGTTAATTTCTGTTTTTGTAAGGGATCATAATTCATAAACTTTCATCTGGCTAGGTACTGGGTTAGAGCGGCAGGTCAGGCATATTCCTTAAATTAATGTCTTAATTATTAATTATTTTTTAAATATCATGGCAAAGTTTAAATCTTTGCTTCATACAATCCGGAATCGACTTGACGTATGCGAGCTAACTCTCGTCCAAATAACGATCGCCTTACAAGTTTCTGCCGATTCAAGGAAATATACTACATTGGGGACAGGTGTGTGGTGTGGAGGGGTAACAAAAAGCTTCGTTTTACTCCAAGGAGGAGACCACGGTTCCCCATATCTTGCTGGAACCAGTTCACGCGGACCTTGCTCGGAAGTGCCCGCAACTATGTTTGTGAGGGATACCATTCCTGTGTCGCCTAAAATCTAACCTTTTCATGGCGACAGAATCAGTCCGCCATGAGATGGCAAACTTTCAAAGCTGTGGTTGATCTGAGGTTAAAGCGAATTGCAGACGCAGTTCGCCGTGAGATTCGCTGCTTCAACAAGATGATCCGAAGGTCTGTTTTGTTCCTGATAGCTTTCAAAATACAGCAACTATAGCAGCCAGAACTTCTAGCCAAAGTAATTTGTATTTGAATTTTAAACTGAATCTTTATTCTTATTCCCAGTGGAGACGCAGAGTTTAAGATTACAAGCAAAGTAACGAACACTCAAGTATCCAGAGGTCTTCAGTTATTGCTTATGTTGACGCTAATTAGTCTAGACTGTCTGAAAATGTCTGGTAAATACACGCGTGTACATTCCAGACTCTGCCTGACAGGGTATTATAAGTTATTTCAGCAGGGCTCGGGATTGGTCCGGGAGTAGGAAAGAAGGAAAGCCAACAACTACGTCCTGGAGCTCTCTGGTGTAAGGTCAGAGCAAAGTCGGAATTGAAATACGAAATTTATTTTTTTGTATAATCTCCAGTTGAACCTGTAAGACGCTAATAATATAAAGTCTATTTGCACAAAGCACCCATGTTCATTCATATCATAGCAATATCATGTGGTTCGCTCAATCAATTTTTTAATTTTCTCTGTTTTTCTCTGTTTTTCTTTTCTGAAACATATGACATTGTATTGGATTACTGAAGGCTATTGCATATGGGGATGGAGAATGAGAAAAAGTAATCACATAAACAATAAATATATGAAGCGCTGTATTACACACTACCGGAAATTGATAAAATCAATGTTAATTTCTCATTCAGTGATATTCCCGGGAATACCGATAGTCTACGTGCTCATGTTGTTTAAAAATCAGAAGTTTAAAATTTTGATTGAAAAATAATTATACATATTTCACATAAATAACAGACAAAACGTTTGTCAATTTTAATTGTTTCCATCTATATTCATTTTATATCAGTAAATAAACTAGGTCTGTTAAATCCACGTCTGGCTTATGAATTGATTCTCGTTAGTTGTTACACTTAGCCCAAACGATCTTTGAAAGCTCAAGTTTCTCTTTTCTCCCATTCTTTTTTTTACTTTTTAATAAACTCAGCATAAATAGACCATATAATGTGTCGACTGTTGTGACTTCAGGCTGGCCCTCCTTGGCAAAAAATCTTGGCAATCCATAAAGTTGACATTTGCCATCTGGTCAAACAGCCGACAGCTCTTCTCATCTATCAAATTTGTGCAAATTACAAAGTTGGTACTTGGGAATATTATATATAATAGGTTACCTTAATAACAAACCATATTATACAGGAGAACCGATCCGGAAATGTCTGATAGTGAGATTGAAGCAAAGTATTTTACCATGACCTCAAGGGACATTCCAGCCCTTGAACATTTCCTCAACAGGAATAGAGAAGCTCCTGTTCCTGCAGTCCGAGACCCACCCCCACCACCTCACCAAGGGACAGTCCGAATCACGAACGTTAGTTATTTGTAACCAAGGCTTGGTCAGGGCAACATGACCAGCCTAATTTCAAACACAATATCTCATCTTAGTATCTATCGTAGAATGGAAACCAAGGAAATGAAAATGAACGTGAAGGGAGGAAAGAGAAAGAAATGGAGGCGCAGACGACGGGTAAGCTTCTTAATCAGCTCCGCTATACTCTTAATTTCTCTAAACTCCAAACACAAATTACGCCATCATCATTACGCCATGCACATGGTTCGCTTTGACCATTTTTCCTTTTTTTGTATCTTTTCTGTTCTTCAAATATTTTTCTTTTCTTAACATCATTATTGTCAATCCTATTTTCACTCTTATCATAAGTATTATCTTTTTGACCTAGTAGTGATATAATGAAGTTCGTAATTACATCTCATAATCATATTTATAATGTTTTTTTCGACCCCAACGTTGGGATTTCAAGATTCAAGCCAAATACTTTCCAGACCTCACTCCTCAGCACCGCCGCAATTAAATCACATCGCAAGTCGAAACGGTTCACAGAGTACAGTAAAAATAGAGAACAAAAAATTGAATCTTGTAAAGTCCGCTCACTCCGCAGCGACCCAGAGGAGTCAGCGAATACCGCTCCATCAGAGACCAACATGTTTACTTTTGACCCATTAGACCAGGTTGACATTAAAAGCAGATTGGGAGTGCTGCACTAACGGTCCTTTATAACGGACTATACCTGACAGGCTCAATACCAGATTCATGGAAGAAGGCAAGGACGATACTGATTCCCAAGTCTGACCCACCATCGTCACCTGGCGACTACAGACCGATTTTCATCAGCTCGTACTTCTACCGTATATACACGAGCTCGATTAATAAACATCTTACCTGTGCTGTAGAACTGGATGATAGACAGAAGGGCTTCATTAAAGAAGACGGGAATCGTGATAACCTCACATTGATCGACACTTTGATCAATAAAACAAAATCAGGTTGGAAATCCCTGTTTATGACATTTAAGGATGTTAAGAAGGCGTTCGATTCCGTGTCACACCATGCATTAGCTAGAGCCCTAGAGTGGGCTGGGGTCCTAGCAGGGTTGAGAGACGTACCATAGCTGACCTGTACAAAGACTGCTCGACTGATGTCTGCGGTAAAGTCATCAAGGGGACAAGAGGAGTGAAACAAGGTGATCTCTTGAGCTCTACCTTGTTCAACCTAGTGATTGAGATGGCTAATATTGGTTATGTCAATGTCCCTGAGCGTCTAGGCATACAGTTCCAGGGACACAGGCTATTCTACCTAGCCTTCGCTGTCGAACCGGTTCTCCTAACCAGAGGACCAACTGCAAACCAGAAGTTATTCAATGCTGTACACAAGCAGTTAGCGAGAGTTGGCCTCGAATTACACCCAGGCAAATGTAAATCGATTGCGATAATGGCCGATTCCAAAAGAAACACAACCTTTGTGGACCAAGGCTCCAAAGTAACAATTAAAGTAGCCCAGGAAGGACTCGTGACGTTCTGGGGAGCCAGGATGTACTGGTCTATGTGCGATGGTAAAAGTCTAAGAACCGAAGTGCAGGGCAAGGGATCGGTCCGGGAGAAGGAAAGCCGACGACTATGTCATGGAGCTAGCAAATAACTTTCTGAGCTCGCCTCAAACACGCATGGAAACTATTTCCTGAGATTCTTACATACAATCCGTAAATTCGTAGAAAAAGGGGTTGTAGGTAAATTTCCTTAAACTCTCTGGTATTTATAAGTTATGAGCAAAGTCGAAAATGAAATTTTAGTTCTCGTACAATGGTCAGTTTAGCCAGTTATAACACTTAAGTCTATTTGCATCTAAAGCATCCATGTTCATTTATATACTGAGAAAATCAGAACTTCATCGCATGGTTCGCTTTGGCCTTTTTTGTTATTTGTTTCTTTTTTTCATTTATTTCTCTTCTCTTTACAGCATTATTGTCAATCATCTTTTCACTCTTTATCGCATGGTTGGCTTTGACCATTTTCTTTTTTAGTATCTTTTCTGTTTTTCATCTATTTTTCTTTTCTTAACATCATTAAGGAGATAGTGGCGGATCTTGGAATACTGAACAAGTTACGAGTTGGGATAACGTCATGGCAGACAAAGGATTCCTAATTCACGATTTACTCCCTGAGGGTATGTGCCTGATTTCGTTACCAGTCGATGCATTACTAGTTTGCTGCAATTATGAAACTTTCGGTTAGTCGTGGTTTTACCCAACAAGAGAAGCTGTCAACGTCATTAGATGTAATTTTAGCAGGATTTATTTTGGCCAGCATCAATGACCGACTCTCTAATCCAGGAGTGACCCTCAACGTCCCCTCCGGAATGTGGGGAAAGAGCCAATTCACCTCGGAGGAGGTAGACGCTAACAGGGGGATAAGTTCTGCACGCATACACGTTGAAAGAGCTATAGGGTATCTTAAGAATAACAAGATCCTAAACAGAAAAGTCCCTTTAAAGTTGGCCCCCCATCTGAGCGACATTGTGTTTGTTTGCGCTCAACTCTACAACCTCAACCCAGTACCTCTCCGAGAATTGGACAGCAAGTTCGCTGAACTGAAGAGGTCAACTTCGTAAAAAGGTAAGGCATGTAAGAGCAATTTTATAGTTTTTACACCGTCAGTCCAAAACCTTTATCTCCAATTATTGCATTCCTTTTTGTAGACAAACTAGTTGCGTGATAAGAATTATATTTTTGAAAAATAACGATATAATGAAGTTCGACTTGCCCTCTATAGTAATAACAAGTAGCTAGTTCGGAGATCCGCCGACTACATGAACATTGAACAGTCTACGTCACGTATTTCCCAAGGAGAGACACAATGGAAAAATAATTACATATTGTTATCGGCACTATTTCTTACCATAAATTTAATAAATAAACGAATAAATTCTGTTGTATATATTTCACTAAGTTTATATTTCACTACACCAAATACTAATCACTAAATTAGTCCTAAGGGCTGGTCGAACAGCTTGCTTCCTTAAGTGCTTCGAGGCGCTTGTGTCTTTGCCGGAGGAGACGCTTACACGAACAAACCACTACCCGAATGACGATCGCCTGGCAAGCTTCTGCAGATACAATTACAAGGAAATATACTACATTGGGGACAGGTGTGTGGTGTGGAGGGGTAACAAAAAGCTTCGTTTTACTCCAAGGAGGAGACCACGGTTCCCCATATCTTGCTGGAACCAGTACACGCGGACCTTGCTCGAAGTGCCCGCAACTATGTTTGTAAGGGATACCATTCCTGTGTCGCCTAAAATCTAACCTTTTCATGGCGACAGATTCCGTCCGCCATGAGATGGCAAACTTTACAAAGCTGTGGCTGATCTGAGGTTAAAGCGAATTGCAGGATTACCTCTTAACCTCAAAGAGGTGCTTGAGAAAATGGCAAAAGCTGTGATTTCCTTGAAACCGCGCTGTCGGTAAACTTTAGCATGTCAACGATGTTGTTGAAGTATACTCCGCGTTGAAGTATTATTATAACAATTAACAGGGCTGGTTTTAGTAATTATACTCTTATCATGCTTATATAATCATTTTGCTGGATGTATTTTAAGGAAACACGTGTTGAGTAGTGCTTATGAACGTACGTGAAAATTGAAAACTTCAGTTAGCGCCATACAAAGTTTTAGCTGTTAAGTAAACATGACGCGTTCCATAAGGTCCACATTATTTCCACCCCTGCTTCTTTGCGCTGATTTAGCAAATTAGCTAATCAGCAACATCAATTTGTTTAACAACCCTAACTTTTCATTCACAATCATTTTGGACATCTGACGCTTACTCGTGTACGTCCTTAAAGTTAAGTCTGCTAATTGCAGTTTAATTGCAGCATCTTTGAAAACGATGCAATAAAATGAGAAAACCACCTACAGGATTCTGACACAAGTAAAGGTAGTGAGATCTGGGACGTCAGCATGTCCAGTAACGACAAAAACATTACTGTTAAAGATGACAAATCCGACACCGACATTGAGACGGACATAGATAATAGTAAGAACGACTTTTGGGAGAAGTGAGCGAACTTAGGAGCAAAACCGGAATCCAAGCCTGAGCTCTTCCAGATTCATGCCATGACATCAGGCGTAATGAATTCCTGAGAAAATAAGAACACGTGCGGGAAGCTCGTAACAGGAGAACATGTAACAATAAAAGTATCTGGGAGACAAAAATTCATGGTTACATTTCTTCGTAACTAACATTGTTAACTTAACACCGAATTTTCAGTAACTGTCACGAAATCAAAAATCACTTCAAACTTTACTCACTTTCATTTGAAGCAGTGCTTTTGTTCCAGCCTGAAACACTCAGCACAAAATAAAAGTTTGCGCGTTCATATCTAACATAATTTGTACGTGAATCAGCAGACCAGGAACTATAAAATGTTCCTATATGAAATGAAGCATTATTAGGAGTACACCATTGCAAAGCAAAAGGTGTCCTGCAATAAGACATTAACCTAAATTACAGGTACAGTCTACACACTATACGGTGGTATAGCACTACATTGTACAAAACGACAATATAGATCTGCGTTAGGTGTGTTTTTAAAGAAATAGTTTGATCTAGCCACTGTTATTTATCCAAGATTTACGACGGGAGTGTTCCAGAGTCGAGAAAATGTGAATTTGGCAAAACTAATGGTCCTGTCAATAATGCAGCAAGAGTTGTCATCTTCAGCTCTTGCGAGGGATCCCGACTCTGGAGTCAAGAAGATGAGATAATTAGAATGTCCAAGGCAGCACCAGCTCTGTGTATAATAAAATCTTTGACAAAAATGGGGGACCGGGTAAACAGAAGTCTCAAGAATATAGAACTATCTGAAGGAGGAGACATGTCGACTGACTCGTTAAGTTGGCAACGGATCAACAGCATCTAAGCGCATGTCACATATTTATTATCTTCACAGATTTCTTATCTACTCTTTAATCGTGTTCTCTCCCTCGCCTTCTTACTTGTTTAGCACAGACAATCGAATAGCAGAAGACAGGATCTTTTAATTTACAAGTTAATATCTCGTTGATTATTGTATAATATGTCGGAGTTGAGAGCTGAAGATGTTGCCGACACCTGACATTAAAAAAACCCGACAATGAACTTTCAGCCAGAAGAAGACAAGCGTTATACCTCTTGAAATATTTCAGAACAGGTTTTGTTCTAACAGGAAGATTATAAAATACTTATTCATAACTGATATGCGAATTTAGTCAACACCATCCTTATTGCTTATATTACAGTAAGTCTCATTACAGCTTAAGGAGAAGTTGCCGAGAGAGTGTGTCTATTTACTTTCTCCTCCAGCCAGCCTTATGTTGCATTCTATCATGCTACAGGGCCTAGAAGAACTCAGTAGTTCTGAAGTAATTTCATTCCCAGCGCCCCACAAAAAAACCTTTTAAAATAGCTAAATTGTTAATTGTAGGAACGACAAAAACGATTGTGAATTTTCAGTATTTTAAGAAAAACAAAAAAATGATCGTGCATTATTCATATCAGACTAATGTCAGGATAAAATCCAAAAAAGGTAAGTAGTAAAAGAAATAAAAGAAGTTAATTCTGTAAATCTATTGCGGCTGCACAATGTGTCAAAGATGTTTATTTCAATTACATTTTCAAACATAATTCAGGGAGACAGAGAACACTGCTATCAAAATTTGCAACCTCTTGAGGAATTGCCAACATTTTTGTTCAAACTTTGAACGAAAAAAAATCCGGCAAACTATTTAGTTCCGGTAACAAACAGTCGATATGACAATTAAGGCCGGTTGTAAAGACTGTTCCCATTAAGTCAAATTTTCTGAGAATTTTTTACTTGTTACGCAAGATGTAACCGAGTAGGTATTTCAGAAGCAACTTAATTTATCTTTAACATGGAGTCAGTTTTTAGTAAAGCAAAATGAAGTTGGAGCTCTGCATAGTCCGATTTTAAAACATGTCTAGCGGTAGAGTAGTCATCTGTGCTGGAGTTGTACTGGAACGGTTTTGTGTTCCGGATCAGTGTCACCAACTTAGCTTACAGGAGCAGAGGTCTCAATTGCTGAGTTTATGTGTCTCTACCGTAAACTTTTCCCGATCCTCCCACCGGACACGTAATGGAGGACCACCTGCTATATAGCTGCAAGTATTTTGGACTTTTCAACGGTAGCTTAAACGAGCAGGGAGGGAAGTCGTTCCATAGCCTCTTAAAGAAAAGGGCATATCAAAGAGGTAGGATAAGTATAGTTAACAAATTCAGGTGACACGTCAGCATTTCAACCTCATATTACATTATTTCGTGCTCTTGATATTGCTCACAATGTCTCCAACACTAGAACCCAGCGACATAACATTAAAATCCCCACTTCCAGAAGACTGCAATTAGAATTCGAGGATGACCACACAGGTTTCAGATAACATGCTGTCACAAGCCATTCTCAGTGTTCTGATAGTTGATATTTAATATTAATATAATTGATTGTAATACTAATTTTAATTATATTATAGGTCCCTTATGCCATAGTTGTGAAGTCTATCTCTTGTCAAATATAAACACGACATGGTGTCAGAAGTTAACTACTCAATTCCACCGTTCGCCCTAACGCACAGGATATAGAGGAGTGGATTGAACGATTACAAGACTTTATCATAGCCAACTTAAAAATCAATAGATGTTTAGAAGTACACCGGTTAGGCTCTTGACATTATTTTAAATGGTTAAGAAACTTAAAATCACCTTTTTTGGTGACTTGGACACGAATTTAACAATTAACCCACCTATGATTAAGAAATGGCCACTAATTTTATCCTCAGCAGTCAGCGCCCTACAAAGAACCTTCTAAGAGAGCAAAGTCGCTGATAGAAGTATGAAACACTACAAAATGATCGTGCATTTCTCACACCAAACTAATATGAGGATTATATCCAAAAATGATACTAGTAGAAGTTTATTCTGTAAATTTATTGCAGCTGCACGATGTGTCATGAGTTTATATTATTCAGCTATAACTGATGGCTTATGTTTGTGCATTTCTACAAGAACACTCAAATACCTTATTCAAATTACATTTTCAAACATAATTCAGGTAGACAGAAAAAATAATCCTTCATTGACTGCATAACAAATTTTGCAACCTCTTGAGGAATTGCCAACATTTTTGTTTAAACTTTGAACAAAAAAGAGTTGTCATTTGTGCAACATATGAAAATCTTTTATTAAGATTTGTAATGTGAACGGTTTTGTGTTCCGGATCAGTGTCACCAACTTAGCTTACAGGAGCAGAGGCCTCAATTGCTGAGTTTATGGGTCTCTACCGTAATTTTTTCCCTAACATCCCACCTACGATATCAAGCTGTACTCAGTAAAACATTACATACGCTAACGCACCTATTCTTTTCCTATAATTGGAAGTAGTTTTTTTGACTCGAGTAAATTGTTTGCCACATTTGCCATATAAATTTGCCACATGAATTAGGAGTTAACGCTTCTGTAATCCAGGACACGTAATGGAGGACCACCTGCTATATAGCTGCAAGTATTTTCGGCTGTGGAATGCCCAGTGGCAGAAATTTCTGAAACTGCTAGGAATGGGAATCTGTAGCCCCAAATCAGCTACTTTTTTGCTCGCTCCGCCTTGCTCCGCCTCGGTAAAAAGGAGCGACCACCGATCACAGGGTTCACAGGCCATTCACACTGAAAAATCAACGATGATGCTGACAAAATCTACGAAAAGATTGCAGCAGACTTTGACCCGCCAACTTTATCGAAGCGAAAAAGAAAACGGAACACGTTGTACGACATGTACTCTGGCTCAGCAGGAGGAGACACAGTTCTCAACCACAAAGATGAGCGAAGGAGGCTGTTGATTGAGGTCATCCAGAAAACCGTTCGCTGCTTGAAAGACAGATTTAATGGTCTACACCAGTTTAAGTTTCTTTCCTTGTTCGAAACTTCGTTTGTAGAGGACAGCCCCTGCCATCAATTGTTTCAATGTAAAGAAGTTCAAGACAGCACATTCACTAACCTATTGGAGGTCATTGGTGACCCATTTAACTTTGTTACAGAAGTCTTGCTCCCGGGAAACATAAGCATACGACAAAGATATATTGAAAGAATCAGATTTCTTATTGAACAACATGATTTTGTCAACGAACTCCAACCAGATCATTCTCCATTTTAAAAGAAAGAGACGTTTACGTATTGCCGGGAATATGGATTTTTGGTCGGCTACATTTATCTTATTTGGTTCAAAATCAGGAAAGAGACAATTTATATAAGCTTATTTTTGGGAAATTATTTAAGCTATGTTCTTCTCTTAAGCGTGATGTTGTAAAGAGTGCTGGGACTGGGACTTAATCAACTTATTAAATCTTAGAAGCAACTTGGTTTTGTAAGTGAGATTGAATTTAGCATTCAATCTTAAGTGTATATTATTGCCTTCAGTATGAGGCTGGGTTAATTTTGACCTATTGTGATATAACACTAATAAAATAATCAATGAAAAAACATGTACCATTTGGTATCTTCCATGGCCAGCCAACATAACGTTAAGGCAATACCTATCATGTGGACCATCAATGGTCCAAAACATAATACAGTCATCCCCCGATTTACAGTGCCCCGATTTACCAGGTCCCCTGATTTACCAGGCATCATTCCTTTCCCCCAAAATTTGAGCTTAAAATTTTTTCGCCAGGAGTAGGGTTGTTGGCTGTTTAATTTTGTTGTCAAAACTATGTAATACAGTCGGACTAACACTTTTTACTTATTTAACATTGTTCCAAAGACAAAAAGACGATATATAGACACATAAGACAGTATATAGACATATAAGAGACAATTTAGACCCAATTTCGGCCAAAAATGGCACTCCCCCGATTTACCGGGTCCCCTGATTTACCGAGCATTTTTGCTTTCCCCTGAAAAGCTTGGTTAATCGGGGGATGACTGTACATTAAATTAAAATGTAGTTTGTTAATACAAGTTACCATTCTTTTTGTTATATTCATTACAAATTTTTTATCAGATTTTGAAATAAGTAGTTGCCACTTACCCCTTGCTAGAGAAAAACAAATTTCATTACTAATCTGAGAATTTTTGTCATTCAGAGGGGAAGATGTCGTTGATCAGGTGTTTGCCTACAGACTGTAATCTGTTCTGAAATAAAATTTGTCAAAATAATGGTGAATGAAATCAAGACTGTGAGTCATTCTTTTTGTATGACTTTTCAGAGCTGTACTTCATATACATCATACCTATTAGTACATTGTCTATCTCAGTAATAACGAGACTCTTCTGAAACTACTTGAGTGCATTCTGTACCATACTTTGGCTCCTCCTGTCTGGACCATTTGCTTACTTTATAAAGACTGTTGGCAGAGTTGTCAGCAGTTCATATCTACAAACATTTTTCGTACATGAATCAGTTTTACAACATGTATACATTTTTCTCATGTGAAAATTCAGACTTAATACAGTAACTTGATATAAAATGATATTCAATACACAACATCACCCACAATACATAAAATGAAACATTAGGACTTTGGAGCCCAGGAACCCTCAAACACAATAATGAAGAATATGGAAAACAAGAATTCCAAATTGAGCTCTCACCCTGTGCTAAAAGGCACTACAGCAAATAGAAAATTATTTCATGTAACAGTCAATTAAGTTCAGATCTAGCTCTGATATCTGTGAGCTTTTGCTCTCTGACATTTAATACTGCGAAATTGCAATGAAATGTTTCACATCACAATTTTGTCGACAGTTCATCACTCTAGTACTGAGGGTCTTGGAGTTTGACCTCTACTCATAGACCCTGGACTAGTATGCCATTTGAAACCATCTTGTAATATAATGCTGCTGACCATAACACATATCAGAAAAGACGTAAATCAAGGAAACAAGCAGTCTAAAGGATATTCAATGATGTAATTAAGTAATGACAAAGTATATTATTACCACTCATATTGAATTGAGTAGCTTGATTTCTCTGCAATATCAATAACACTTCAATGTGGCCATCAACATATTTTGTCTTTAATCTTAATTGTGGGTCATTGTAAAGCGCATACAGGGATGTACATGTTTTATATTAACAATTTCTTTGACAGGCCAGAATGATTTGATAAGCCAGCATAGCTCTGTGGCTCGCACTGCGCGCCTTATTGGGATGCACCTGTGTGAGCTTTTGCGTCCGTCCTAATTTCGCGCCATGATTGCACAGGGATATCAAATATACGCGTACGTGTTTAAATTTAGCAACAGAATGATCAGAATTAAAATGCGTTGTCAAACGTAAACGATGTTTGACCTGCTGCCGCCCCGTATAGGGACCAAAATTTGATTTGAACATTGAAAATGGGCCGCAAACAAGGCAAGAGATGCGTACTGAGAGCGAGCGCGTGTTGTGCGCGCTGCCGTACAAAGCGCGTGATGACTTTGCATTTGTCGATCCACGATCGGTGTTCAGTATTACCATTGTCTCACGTTGTGACGTTGTTGGCTGTGGCCGCGCGCCGGAGGCTAGGCTGCCGCTTCGCGGCAGCAGGGCTATTGTCGCGGTGATACCCGACTCACGCAGCTAAAGCGTTTCGTTAGAACGTTAGACGGATATAATCTCGTCAACAGGGCTATGCAACGTGTAGCAATGTCACCAGACTCGCGCTTGCTACACTTTGCTTAGTCCTGCACTGCGCGCGCGTGGCTTTCAGCTCGTTGCTCTCCTAACGTTTCATTAGAACGTTAGATGGCCACGCGGATATCACCTCGTCAAGTGACATGACTGCGACAGTGGACAGTAGGTTATAAACTTCGCCTAACCAAGTGCTCATGCTCACGCCGCGCGCAAAAGGGCTCTGGTTAGAGCTTGTCGCGGTGGTACCCGACTAACGCAGCTAAACGGTAGACGGATATAATCTCGTCAAGTAAGAGCAAGTCATAAATTGACGAGATTATTATATATATCCGTCTACCGTTCTAACAGCTTTAGCTGCGTGAGTCGGGCGGGTATCACCGCGACAAGTCATAAACGGAAACTTATATTATAAGGTTGATGGGCCAGAAATGCGTGAGACTGAGAGCGGCGCGTGATTGCCTCGACAGTAGGTTATCAACCTACAAGGCTGCTGTTGAATTTTTTGAGTTAAACCCCCACCGCGCGCACCATGCAACCAGTTGTCTGACTTTGTCCGACCCTCATTCGAAGCGAATAAAATGACGGGAGAATAAAATGACGGGAGGGTGCGCGCAGCTGTACAATTATAATTGGGAGTGAATCATATCAATCAAGTATAAGCAATAAGTGACAATCACATTCCTAATAATATTATACGATATCTGTCTCCCCGAATTAAAAAACCCGGTAATTATTTACATTCATAATAAACTTCAAGATTGATTATTTGCATAAAAGACTATGTTATTGTTAATGTACTAAATCTAACAGTTATAAAAATGATTGAACGCCCTCGCAGACCATCAACCATGGTATCTGCATTCTTGGCTTCATTAAGGAATAAATTAAGCTACAAAAATATACAAAGATATACAATCACCAAACCGAAAACTCACGACACACGATCATATTATTATCAAATAGTTTAAGTCAGCCCTACAAGTTAATGAGCTTTTAATGTTAATGTTATCTTAACAACAACCCTATTACCGTAAATGTCATCTATATTTAATTTTCTTCTTCGTGCTTATGGTGTTACTTTTGGTTTTTCTCCCATCAGGGGACGACAGAAGAAGCGGTTGATCTTCTCTAGATGTTCCCTCAAGTTCTGATCCACTAGAAGAACTAAGGTGGATCACTGTGTCCTGGTGTGGAGAAAGTCATGAAATATACTTTATGTATAACTATAATCATTTTTAAACACCAGCGAAGACCATTGTAGTGGAAACTGGAAATTGGCGGTCGTTGCGATTTAAAATTATTAAATCCTGAGAATTCATAATTAATTCAGATTATTCACATGCAACTTCATCACGATTAGCATTTAGTTATTCAATGTATTCCAATCGTAGCTGTCGACTACTTTAAATTTGATGGATTGAGGTGCAGCATAGAATTTACAGTTACTCAGCTTACTTATTTAGCAAACAAATAAAAAATATTCTAAGAAAAACTAAATGAAATCTGAACAGATATTACAGAATACAAATGTTAATTCTATTTCTAGAAAACTTTTATCTAAACACATTACAAGCTACAAGAAGTGTTTACTTTGAGTTTTAGGAGGACTGCACAAATGTTCTGCATGAACAAGTAACTCACCATCTTATTATTACGAAGTACTTAGTACACTCAGTATTATGATTAATGATTATACACTCAGTATCATGATTATAATTTATAACAAGATGCATTTTTCAGAAATAGAAACAAATTCTTCAGAAATAAAAATAAAATATAAACAACTAATTTATGTGTAAGTAAACCCTAGGTATCATAATTGTAATTTTACAAAAAATACTACTGTAAATCAAATAGAAACAAAAGATACAAACATGAATATGTACTTATACGTAGGAAAGTCTATGGAAAATGTTGGTATATCACACCATTCCTTAGATTGTAATACGTTTGCATGTGAATACTGACTAGCATTGATTCAAGTAACTAGTATAAGGAACGTTAATGCTCCTGAATCTAAGGGAAGCATAAATCAAAAAGAAAACGTCATAACAGCAATCCTATCAGATAATTATATTATCAAATAATTATTAAATAGGGTGACAATATGAAGTGTGACAATATGAAGTGTGGTATACGACCCCCCCTCCCACGACGCTTTTTTGCAAACAGATTGGAGCCTAAACGGAAAGAGATAGAGACTTGAAAATTTCAAACAAGGTAGATTTCATCACGTTTTGTGGTTAAGGCTATGTTAAAATTCGCTCCGACCCCTCTAAGGGCCCTTTAAGGCCCTAAAAAAGGCCCAAAAAGTCTCCAAATCGGGGGACGAATTGGAGTCCAAACGGAAAGAGATAGAGTCATGAAGATTTCAGGTATTGTAGATTTCAGCGGGCTCTGTGGCTAAGGCTATGTAGAAATTTGTTCAGAAGGCCTCTAAGGCCCTTTAAAGGCATTTAAGGCCCTAAAATGAAAATGTTCAACTTTGAACTAGAAGAAAAGTTAGACCTAGTATCTTGATGTAAAATTTGACGGAAATCCGAATTTGATAGT